>JAWMAG010000029.1:6940000-6982500 GCA_037013455.1 Ceratitis rosa
ATATAAATAAAAAATAACATAAATTAAATTAAAACAAAGTAGCATAAAATAAAATTAAATTATTTAAAATAAAATAAGAAAATGAAATAAAATAAATAAAATAAAGTAAAATAAAATAAAAAAAAATCATATAACATGCATTATAAAAATGGAAAAAAACAAATTATTAAATTAAGATTAAATACAAAAAGTAATATAAAATACAATAAATTATTATAAAACAAAATTAACTTAAATTTAGTATATCGATGCAGTTAAGTCTTTTTCACAAAGACCAAAAATAGTTGAGTTAAATAAAGTTAGATATTCAAGAGAAATATATTTTCTTCAAATTTTTGATTGTCTTATTACTATTTTGCAATTTTAATATTCATAAAAAATATGGACACAATGTGTAGATGAGAGTGCTTCAAGTGGTTTGTAAGGATTGCTCACACATTTTTACTCTGTGATTTATGACTCTCAATAAAAAGCCTTTACCATCTCTCATATTTTGTCCCACAAAATTCGCATTAACTTTTCCACTGTCAAATTATCATATTTATATTAAATATATATTTTTTCTTTTTGCAATTCTTTCGCACAATTGTTTTAAATTTTCATTATATCATTAGTGTTGGCAATTTATTTTATTTTCGTAGCCAATCAGACTGCCGTGACAACAGTGGCAGGCAGCAGCGTAATGCAAAAACGAACAGCGCGAAGGCAGTCAATGCACGACAAAGTGTCAGAGAAAGAGCGATTATTTAATAAGAAATAAAAAAAGCATAAAAGAAATTGAAATGAAAATGGAAATGAAAATTCACTTGTTGTTGCTGCTTGAAATTACTGTAAATACTCAGTGAAAGGCAGAAGTGTAAAAACTCTCATATACAATACATTATTACGTACGTACATACATACATACATACATACATATAAGCATGCATTTATTGTAAATGAAAAGTTGTGGAAAATACAAAGAAAAATTTCAATAAATTCCACCATTTATCATAATTCCGAGTGTCAACCGAACAAACCCAGAGAGCGGGAGAGAAAGAGAGCGAGAGAGGTAGTGACGGTGAGGGACAGGCAGTGTTAAGAGCAAACCCGCAATGGCATTTACTTATTAAATTTCACCAGAAAAGAATTGTAAATAAAAGAACAGAATTAAAATAAAACACAAATGAAATGAAAGAAAAGGCAAAAAGAACAATAAAAAAACGTTAAATATATGTAAGTATGTATGTAATATACAACTTGACACTACTGCTTTCTGCTAAGTAATCGTGAAAATATCTTATATTAAAATACTGTACAAAAAAAATTATTGAAAAATGCATAGCCAAATTTTATTTAAAGCACTCAACATATTTCCACAGACATTCAAATAGGATAAAATGAATTGGAAATGTAAATGAAAATTTGTTGAAAATCCAATTAAGCTCTTTTCAAAATTTTCAACTGTCTGTCACTTTTCCTATTAAATAACAATATCCCCTTCAAAAAAGAAAAAGAAAAAGAAAAACATGATAAAAATGAACTAACGAAGCTCCTTGCTCAAGCACAAATGTTCGTATATACATACATGTATATTGCTTAAATATCCGTTAACGAGTATGTGGGTGTATTTGTGTTACTGCTAAAAATACTTACCTCCAAATTAAGTCAAAGGCACACAATTATATTTTGACTTAAGAAGAAAATGCCTGTTCTTACGGTTGGAACAATATCGTTTCTTCGTATTCCAAAATACATACATGCGTACAAGTATATACGAGTATATAAGTAATATACATTAATAAATATTGAAATCAATCAAGTTTTCCGCTGAAAAGTGAATATTTATGGTCAGCAAATAAGCCAGATCAATTAAAATATGGTAAATGCCAAACATAAAAAAATTTAATAATAATAAAAGAGCTTCTACGTCATTGAGCTTTTCAATATATGAAATATATTTGTATGAATGTATGTATTACAAAAAAAAATTATTTGATAACATATGACTATATGAAAGAAAATGTTATGTGACCAGACAGTTTTGGTCTGTGTTAGACGCTTAAAGATAAAGAATCTAATCCTCATAGACTGGCTCACCATCAATATAACAACAGGTTTATTAACTGGACCCTAGTTAGTGGAGTTTCACGGCAGAAGACTGCGAATAGTTCGCACATCTGGGAAGGAAATAAGTACAGTGCAGCGGTATCACAGTGGGTTTCAGACCTAAGTACCCTGGTCGCTCTGATCAACAGCTGCATCAACTGCAACTCAACTTATTTTGAGAAAAATTTCGAGCAATGAATACTGCCTAGCACTTTTTGGACATTTCTAAAAAAAATACTGACGATAATATTACCCTACCTCTTGCCTCTTAGCTGCAATAAACTCCTCATAACTTATATATCAGCGCTGAAGCGATTTTCGGCCGAGCTTTTCCTCCAATTTGTGTTATGTGCCTTGATTTTTTCCAACAAATAGAGGATGAAGAATTTTTATGAGGAGATTTTTTACATGTCAGAAAAACACTCGAATGGCCTCCTGCGGGAAAGCAGGAATATTCTTAACCATGGGGACCACGTGACCTAGCCAGCGTAGCCGCTGTCTCTTCATGCGCTGAACTATGTCAATATCATATTATAGCTCGTACAGCTCATCGTCTATCGTTTGTAGTATGCGCCGTAGCCAATGCGCAAAGGGCCATAAATCGTTCGCAAAACTTTTCTTTCGAAGACTCCCAAAGCCGACTTAGCAGTTGTTGTCATCGTCCATGCTTCTGCGCCATATAGTAGGACGGGTATGATGAGCGACTTGTAGAGTTTGGTTTTCGTTCGCCGAGAGAGGACTTTACTTTTCAATTGCCTACTCGGCCCAAAATAGCACCTGTTGGCAAGAGTGATTCTGCTTTGGATTTCCATGCTGACATTATATCAATATCGTCGGCATAGGCCAGTAGTTGTACACTTTTAAAGAGAAGGTACCTTCTCTATTTAGAACTGCAGCTCTTATTATCCTCTCCAGCATCAAATTGAAAATGATAAAGAGTCACCCTGCCTGAAACCTCGTTTGCTAATGAACGACTCGGAGAGGCCCTACCCGATCGTGACGGAGCTTTCAGTGTTGCTTAACGTCAGCTTACATACGTGTAGCCGCATCAGTTTTGCGGGCATAAAAAATTCAGACATAGCGAAGTAGAGGCAGCTCCTATTCGTGCTTTAAAATCTACGAACAGAGGGTGTGCGCCGATTCTCTTTCTACGGGTCTTTTCCAAGATTTGGCGCATGGTGAATATTTAGTCAATGCTTGGCTTTCCAGGTCTAAAGCCACACTGATAAGATCCAATCAGTCTTTCACACAATACGCTCGACAGAACCTTATATGCGATATTAAGGAATATTATCTCACGTTATTTTGCGCAATCTGTAGTGTGCTCCCTCTTTCATGGATTGGGCAGAGCAATCGTCGTGCATGCTTTCGTCCAACCAAATTCTGCAAAGTAGCTGATGCATGCAACTTGTCAGCTCTTAACAGTCATGTTTGAATAGCTCTGCCGTTAGACCGTCACCCCCGTCCGCTTTATTGTTCTATTCGAACCTCGTCATAGTCGGGTAGTGGAATGTCTTTTCCATTGTCATCGATTGGAGTTTCGGGTTCACCATTTCCGGGTATAATTTTCACTACCATTCAGCATAAATGCATAAATGCAGTATACTGTGGGTCTCCGTCGCTAGATCACCTCTTTGTGCTCTTCAATAATATGCACCAGTCTTGAAACCTTCCACACTTCCCGTATATCGGGTTACTGGTGAGTGCTCTCAGAGAGCAAGGGTGCAGTCGAGTAGAAAACCGCTCGGCAGTCTGTTCTGATTGCAGCTTTTCGCCGTCGGACTTCCCTTGTGTTTGCCGACGGGCGTTCTTCGATACACAGAGGCGCATGCGTATCTTCGCTGCAACAAGATAGTGGTCCCAATTGGTGTCGATTAAAATCGATTAAAATCGTTGTCGTTTCCCAGTTATGAAGGACAGCAGCATTCAGGAAATTATATCAGAACTCGACCTAAACGTAAATTGCGAACGAGAAGCGAAACCTTCTACCGGGTAAATGCCAACTCTTTAGCTAAGAAGGCATAATGAGCTGAAGGTGAACCCATCGGCAACTGTCAAGATATCCTCATCTGTACTGAGTGATCTTAATGTGAGATATTTTGAGAAATGGCGTTCTTCTGTGAACCGTGGGTACATGTTAAATTCATTTCTATATTGCTTTTATACCATCTCATTTCTCTTACTTTTGGTTTAATCCTATTTTGTTTTTTTTTTTTTTTTTGAAAAAAAAGTATCACCCTGTGTAAGACCCTGAACGCAGCCAAGAGCATATGAATCGGTTTATCGAATCATCGATAAAACAATGAAAATTTAACTGGAATATCAATTCGATTTCGGCAAACTCCTTCCATTCGTAGCATTAATGCATCGTTCGCATCTTACACTCCGCACCAGCTTTCGAGGCACATCGTCAACGAAAAGAAAGTCTGTTGGACGTAAAATAGTTCACCATCCCATCGATACTGAATTTTAACGAAGCATGGCGTTTACGAGATTAATCATGTGTTTCCCAGACAAAAAAAAAAAATGGACATGAATCCATTATAAAGTTATAAATTAAAGATGTGAAGTCTAATAGCTTCATTTTGGTTACGCGGCTGAATAGACTCCCTGGTGACTGCGAAATAACCTACAAAAAAAAATGTTGATGACAAAAGCGTGGCTCCTGCCTTGAGTCTCTAACAAGAAAAAAATAACAATTTAATTTAATTCGTTAAATAATTTAATCAAAAAATTCGTTGGTATACTTACTTTTACATTTAAAGTAAAGATTTTTTCATACTCACCTTGAAACTTAATTTATAAATGTTAATTAATGGATAAGTCAAATTTCATTCAGAAATCTTTTATCTTCCATACATTTTAATCATTTTATATACTTAAGTTTTCTTTCATAATTATAAAGCGTGCGTACGCTTAGGTATCGGCTTAGGTATATAATCGTATCATGTTGTATATAAGTACCATGTTGGCGCCGATAGAATAGCCTAAACGTTGAATGCGGGATCACTCTTGGTCAAAAGTTATGTCTAGAATGTAATATACTGTGAGTTCTAAACTCTGGAAATTCGAAAATTAGAAAAAAAAATAATAATTATACTAAAAACAAAAACAAAACAAAATAAAAGTATTAGCACTCGTCAGCAGTAACAAAGCAAGGAGGCCTCTTCGCTTCGTGGGACATGCCAAAGTGAGTAAATTATTTTCCATTAAAATTTACTTAAAAAATTTATTATTATGTTAGAATCGGTATGTATGTCTACACATATTAATATTTAAGTGTATTGGTTAGAGGGGAATAATTTTGACTCGCAGGGTTTATATTATTGCGAGACCAACAAACATACATATGTACATACATATACGTTGAACTAGTTTTTTTTCGTTTTCTTTATATATTTTTTTTCTTTTGTATCCTTTATCAATATATGTATGTATATGTGTATGTGTATATATGTGAGCAAATGAAGGTCAGTGACCCCTTAAATTATTATTGTTGAGGTGGGTCATGCCTTTATTTAGAAGTTACACCCTAAAGAAATAGTTAGTTGTAGTTTGAAGTTAATTTAGGATTAATCAAATTAAAATTTAGATTATTGCATTGTTTGTTAATTTTTTTTATTGAAGAAATGAGTTGAATTGTCAAATAAAATTGTATAATGAAAAATTAAATTTTTCTATTTTTGGTCTGATTTCGAAGGACGTGAGAGTGGTAAATGGGGCCTTTTTACCATCAAAGAGTCCAAGGTGGGGTGTGTACAGAGCAGCCCAAGAAAGTCGTTCGGCGCTGTTGGGTGATGTCAGTTATTTGCAGGTATACGTGCATATTTGATTGGCTATTTAATTTCATATACTTTCACAGTGTGCAAACAATATTTCTTGTTTGGACTTCAGAACAGGGAGAAGGTGACTTGGTACTGCAAACTGCGTAATTACCCTCACCAGGCTGAAGCTCCGGGAACTAAGCCAGTGCACACGCCGCTGAGGTAGGATGCTTTCGCAAGCCCTTCTGATCGCTCTCAATCGGTTCCAATGCACCCGGTTCTTAGTCTCACAACATCTGTCAATATCCCAACAACCAACTGAGCTTCAGCATTAGTGAGTACAACACTTTTCAGACCTTTCAGCGCCTTCAAATGTTGCCTAAAGTAGTAGACTAGGAACACTTGAGGCCATAGAACACTGCCACCGTAGGACGTAATATCAAATTATTGTGATACAGCTTTGTATTCTTGTGGGTATATTAACGGGGAATCTATCCCTAAAATAACATCAACGCAAGCTAGCTAAAGTGGAACCAGCTGAGTGCAGAGCATGCATGGAAGACAACGAAATGCTGGAGCATTATATTTGCAAATACATTCTGCTCAAATATAAACGAGACTGCTCAATAAAACAAAAACGGTTAATTATTCTTCAATATTTATTTTATCCCCTTCAAAATAGTCACCATTAGAGGCGATATACATATTCCACTTTTTTTTCCAATCTTCATAACACTTCTGGTAGGCCGGTAGGTATGGCTTTCAGTTCCTTCTTCGAATTCTCTTTTATGACTTCAATCGACTGAAAATGCTTTCCACGAAGCGGCAATTTGAGTTTAGGGAAAAGAAAAGAGTCACACGGTGCCATGTCGGGTGAATACGGTGCTTGCGTAACAATATTTACGTTGTTTTTGGTCAAATAATCGCGTACAAGACGAGATGTATGAGCTGACGCATTATCATGATGTAGAAACCATGACTTGTTGTCCAACAAATCCTTCCTTTTGAGACGAATATTCTCACGCAAACGCTTCAAAACGGATAAATAATATTCAGCATTAACGGATTCACCTTCTGGAAGGAATTCCGAGTGCACAACACCTTGGCTATCAAAGAAAACAGTGAGCATAACTTTGATTTTCGATCGACTTTGACGTGGTTTTTTGGGTTTCGGCTCATTTGGAAGGCGCCATTCAGATGATTGCTGGGCTGTTTCAACGTCGTATTCATAGACCCAAGTCTCGTCACCAGTTATGATGTGCTGGATGTCCGTATCACTCATTGTGAGCATTTCCTTGGCGACAGTTTTGCGTTCCTATTTTTGAAGAAAATTCAACAATTTTGGAACAAGTCGAGCAGACACACGTCTCATGCCCAAAACATCGTGAATAATGCTATGAGCGGATCCATTTGATGTGTTGAGCTCACTAGCTATCTCTCTTTCAGTCACACGACGATTTTCCAACACAATTTTCTTTAATTTTTTGACGTTTTCTTCGTTTATTGACGTTGCTGGACGACGATCATAGGGCAATTTCTCCAGCGATGTACGGCCGTCCTTGAACGACTTATACCAATCAAAAATACGTGCACGTAATAGGCAAGACTCCCCATATGCCTTCTGCAACATTTTCATTGCGTCCGTCGCACTTATTCCATTGGAATAACAAAATTTCAAACAAACATCTTTGCTCAACGTTAATTTCCATAGTAAAATTCGAAAAACACACTCGAGGTTGACTTGTTTATAGTGCCGTAAAAAAAACTATGTGATAGATCGCGCTCAAATTAGACATGTAAACATATAACAGTCCTGCCAACCTAAGCAAAAAAAAGTATGGCCATATGTCTTGTCCTTGTCGAGTTATGGATAAAGTCTCCGTTTATATGCACGTTACATCTTTCATAGTGCCCCTAGATTCAACCTTAGGTGTAGAGAGGCACACATGGATGAAAATACACTACGGCTTAGGTGTGGCCACTTCCTTATAAAAAAAGGAAAATTTTCAATCATATATGGATTTATTACACTTGTTTATCTTCGCATGCTTTTTGAAAATTAAGTGATTAGAGCTCCAACATATGCTAATGCACGTTACTTTTGCATCTAGACCAAGCAAATACAAATTCAAATAAAAAGATGAACGTATTTTCACAATTGCTTAATTTCAATATTTTCCTTCTGTCACATTTAAAAAGTCACTTTTCCGAATTCTATGCCCGTATCTCGGTTGTGGTTGCTGCAAATGATGCAAATCACGGAACATAAAACACAAAAGTAACACGACACGAACATATGTATGTATGTATGTATATATGTATGACCGACTTTTACCAACGCCAGTACGATTAAAAGTGCATTTGTGTCAGACACATTCAAACGAAACACATAAAAACTTACCTATAAGTACAATACATACATATATACATATTTATATCTATACACACACTTACCCGCATGATTCACTCCATTTTCGCAATGAATCTAAAACCAAAACAACAAGAAAAACAAAAACAACTTGCTGGCTATGAAAGCCAACACAATAGTTGTCATTGCATGGATTTGGCTTTGTAGGCGAGTAACGGTAGTGGAAGTGGTTGGCAGGAGTAGTTGCTTAGAATGTGGCCGATTTGCCTATATATATGTTGTTATGTAAGCGTGTGTGTGTGTGCATGTGTGTATTTGTGGCTTTTCATCATCTGTTGCCAAAGCAAACATTTTCTATTGTACGATCGCTGCATTGCTGACTGTGGTTGTTGTTACTGTTATGGTGTGTGTCTTGTTGAATCAACTGGCGTTTCAACTTTTAAGTGACAAACATTAGTCGAGCTGCATGGAACGCTTGTTGAGCTGTTGTTTTACCATATACATATGTATGCTGTTATAGTCTGCTGCTGGTGTTGCACCAAAAGCGTTGGCTACATTCACAGTTGATTGTTTTGAATGCGTGAGTCTTCTCTAGGTGCAAAGCAAACTGACAGGAAATAGTAGGGATATTCAAAAATTTAAATATCATAAAATTAGATAAAATAAAATACAAAAAAAAAATAAAATAAAATAGAATAAAATAAGATAAAATAAAAAAAAACGAAAAAAATAATGGGTTGCCCCAAAAGAAACGGTGATTTTTTCAGAAGAAAGTAAATAAATTTTTTCAAATATTACAATGTACTTTAATCAATTATATAATTTCCATTTTTTTGGATGACCTTTCGCCATCTCTCTGCCAACTGCGATTTTATAGCCTCGTCATTTTCGAAAGTTTTATGATTTAATGAGTTTTGCAAACATCGAAACAAATGGTAGTCTTACGGTACAAGGTCAGGGCTATATGGTGGATGCATCAACAGTTCCCAGCCAAGGTCTCTCAGGTTTTGGCGAGCGGCCAAATATGTGTGCGGTCTAGCATTGTTCTGGGTGGAATATGACACTTTTACTATTGTCTAATTCTGGCCGTTTCTCGTTGATGGATGTATTCAATTTGTCCAATTGTTCACAGTAGATATCCGAATTAATCCTTTGGTTCCCTGCAGGCACCTCAATATATACCACACCCTTCTAATACCACCAAACTGACAGCATAATCTTCTTTTGGTAAATATCAGACTTTGAAGTGGTTTGTGACGCTTCATAATGCTTTTATGTTGATCGTTTTCGATTGGCATTAATGCAAACAATCCATTTTTCATCTTCAATTATGATTTGCTTCAAAAACGGAGCATATTCATTGCGTTTAAGATGCATATCACAAGCGTTGAAGCGGCTTGTTAAAGGAATTTCTTTCAATTTATATGATAACCAAATAGCAAGTTTTTTTACTAGTCCAAGACGTTTATGATTATGAACGTTTGATTTTTGTATACCTAACTTCTCTCTAATCTCACGCTCAGTTACATGATGATTCGATTCCATCAACTTTACTTGGCTGACCTGAAAGTGGCTTACCTTTGAGTGAAAAATCTCCCGAACGGAATTTGACTACCCAACTTCGACACTATGTTTCTTATACTGTGTTTCTTATCACCAAACAAATTATGCAACTTTTTAGCAACGTGAGCTGCATTTTTTCCTTTAAGAAAATAATAAAGTAAGATATGACGAAAATGTTATTTTTTTCTTCATATTAAAATTGACGCCAAACAAACAAATAAAAACAGAATTACGCGTACTTTTTTCAAAAGCATGCTAAAAGTGATAGCTTATAACTGTCAAAAGAAAAAGTACAATTAAATAGTCACAAGCTGTACAAAAAAATTGTCAACGCCGTCTGTATGAAAAATCTCCACTTTCTTTTTGAGCAACCCAATGAAGGAAAATGAAATAAAATAAAAAAATTAATAAAATTAAAATAAAATAAAATAAAATAAGATAAAATAAGTTAAAATAAAATGAAATAAATGTGCATTTCATAAGAGAAATATATTAGTTGTCTACGTTTGTTTATGTTTAGTCAACCCTATTGTGCATATATGCAAAAAAAAATTGCAAATATAATATAAATTCCCCGTGATTTCTCACTTCGTTTTCTAGATTATATATTTTTCTTATTTTTTTGTAATTTTCGCCCGCTGCTGCTGTTCGCACATCTTAAGAGAAATGCGTGTAAGTAAGCCACCAGAGCAACCAGCTGCCAGCAGCTACTAGCAAACAACTCAGTTTGTATTGTATTTTCATATGACATACATATATTTTGCATAAAAGCCGTCCTCCTTACTAGGTTTAGGCTATTGTTTTCTCGTCTTTAATTTTTTTTTACTTTTCGTCGTGTTATGCTTTCAGCTTTACTTTCACTTTTGCCGCCACCGCCGCCGCCACTGGCCTTATTTTGAAAATCGTTCACGCGAATTATCTAAGTTTTCTTAAGTTTATGAAAATTTTGCGTTATATGTTGGCCTTTGGCGTTGCTGTTGCTTTTACGTCACGTATCTTTGTGCTGATGGATGGCGCTTAGTTAGTCGTAAGTGGTATGTGCGTTTTGCATTCGCGTCAGCTGTGATTTAAGTGAGTGCGTTACTTTTGTTCGTAGAGTAGATTTGAAAATGTGGAGTAGAATGCGGGAAAAGGCGAAATTATGTTTTTATGTATTGTTTGCTTTACATTCCACAAAGAGATAAAATTTTGCGCGGATTCTTCTATGCCGATTTGTTTTAACGTGAAGAAATGCTGGCGGAGAATTTGAAAATGTTTGCTTATGAAAAAGGTTTTAAGGTTAGATTGTAAAGCTAGAAAGCCGTAAGAAAAACTGCAGTATTTAATTTAATTTCAAATAAAAACCAAATAAACTTTCTTTTGACTTTTATTGAACATGAAATAACTGATCTTTATGTAAACAAGCTACCTGCATCGAAAATATTATGTATACGCCAAGGTGTATAAAAGAACAAAAAATTTTTATATTTATGTATGTAAAAAATGTTCATATGGTAACCTACATAATAAACCATTTTTTCCTTACATAAAGATTTTTTTTTTAATTTTTCAATTGTTTACAAGTCCTTAGTATAAGTAGAGTGAGCTAAAAATATTTTAAAGTTATGGTATTATTTGCTAAGCACCTGAAAATACTTGTATATATTAATGGCTACTACTTTTAACAATATAAAATTTAAAATATTACGTATACGTATACTCATTTATGTTAGAAATAATTATTGAAATAAAAATAATAATATTTAAATGCAGTAAATTTACCGCTTTCTTAATGTATATTAACAAATTATATATATATAAAATTTTATATATACAGGGTTATCCATTTTGCATGTGAAATACTACATCATTCAAATGACCGCCTTCTGATTTTTTACAAACTGTTATCCGTTTGAGATATTATAATTTTCGACTACTCAGTCTTAACTTGACGAATGTTGGATTTCAAGTTCTTAGGAGTTAAAGGTTTATCTACATTAATGTGGTATATCATTTAGCCCTACAAAAATGTCAAATCGCACGATCCCGGTGGCCAACCAGGAAAACTCTCTCGCAATAAACCTATATTCGCTCGTGTTGTGCGGTATGTGGCATCATCTTGTTGAAACCACATATTGCCTAAGTTGTGTTCTACCATAACGCTTCGAATTGATAGTGACAGTCTAATCGTTGTCGTTTCCAAAGAGGGAGGGTCCAATCACACCTACGGACCAAAAAAACCCCTCTTTAATTATTTGAGGATTCTCGGAACCCCCAATGCGACAATATTGCCTATGTATGCATCGTTTGAATCACCATTTTTTGTAGTTGGTTTTAAGAATTTTAACGCTTTGGATAACTGTATGTGTATACTTTATAGATATTTTAATTTTTGAGCTAATTATTTATATTTTGATAGATAAAATTATAAAATATTGTAAAAGCTAATGGAAAATTTCAGTGAAAAGCAACTTTGAGGTATTTTCAAAATTATTTATTTCTTTCTGCAGCCATGCCGAATCGGGCAGAGACTTCAGCTTTTATTTATTGACCAATAAAAAATGTCTCAAATAGATATTAATATGTTTTCCGTAATTTTAACAATACTTGTTTTTTCTCTGAAAAATTAGATTGCATAGAAAGAGTATTATTTTTACGCTCCCCTTTTTTGATCTGACTCAAAGAGGCACATTTTCTAATTAATTAAATTGTAAAAATATTTAGCAAAAATTTTGTTTTTTAGATCAAATAAAATTAAAATAAATTAATGCCTGAAATAAAAATGATTTCCATGCAAAAATATCCATTATTAGCAACATTTATTAAATTTGATACTCGTAACTGCCAAGTGAGGTGGGAAATGTTACGCATACGCCATCTATCTCTGATATAATACACATAAATAGTATTCTTTGATTGTGGTTGTCACAGATTCTAGTTCTAGTCAGACTAGCATTTATGGGTCTTGAAAGCTTTTTCTAAATACCGTTTTAACTTAACCTTTAGTGATTTTTAAATACCTTTTCTGGTATAACCAATAAGGGATTTTTTCATTCTTATTTTTTTTTTTATTTTTTTTTTGTTTTGGAAATTAAGGAAATCAGACATTTTATAATTTCAACCCACTCACATGTCACCACTTAAAGTTGTTTACCCATAAATAAGGAAAGATATCGAAGCCCTCGCATATATTGTAGTAAAAAAAAAAGTTAAAAGTGTGTTTTCAATTTATATCACAATAATAAGGTCTTCCACTCCAGCTCCAGCGCCACTCAACTACGAACTCAAGTTGAATCACTGAAATTTTGTTGTAAATTTATGAAACACATAGCCATGCCAGTGAAACAGTGAATGAGCAAAATAAAGCAAGAAGAGAAAGAGCTATATATGTATATGTAGAAAGTGAGTACACAACAACAGCGACATTTCAGATTTTATAGTTAAAAGGACAAGAGAGAAAATACTTATCAAAGTTTTGGCGCCTGAAGGTCTGCAATAAAATTGTTACATACATGTAGATGTAGGAGGACAAACGCACATACACGTACATACATGCCAAGTTAGGTAGTTACAGTTTTACCATTCTATTGTGCTGATTGAAGTTGTGTTGATTGCATGTAAGTTATTTATTTTTCTGTGTGCATATGTATGAGTGTATGTATATGTATATGTATAGTCCCTACTAGTATATACAAGGGAGTTCAACGTCGTCACCAACAGCAGCTTTACTGTCATTGGCCTCAAATTTGAAATGGCAACACAAATAACGAAATTGGCACACACATTGGTATGCACATGTACATATCCACCTACACTTTTCGCTCTAGCAAGTATATATGTATAAGTAGCAAGTAGCTATGTTCGTACGAGTATGTGCATATATGTTTATGAAAGTATGTCATGTTTTCATTGCTTTTTTTTCATTGTTTTTTTCTTTTCAAATTGTGCCAAATTTAGTTTTTCTTAAAATTTCAAAGTTTTGCTTGCTCTTTAAGTTTCTCTAGTTTTTTCTCTAGTTTTCTCCACATTTTCAGTTTTTTAAATATTTTATTTATTTTTGGCATTTTGATTTTTACTCTTTGCTATGTTCGTTGCATTTATACCTTTATAGATTCATAGCGGAAGTTCAATGTTTGCTAAACAACCTTTGTATAGTTTACTGCAGGGCAAAGACAATTTCAGCATAGTAAAGGGTGTACAACTTTTTTAAGTCCTATGTTCTTTCGAACTTTTGCATAAAAGAATTGGTTTGGTAAAAATGCCAGGTTTAACTATATACCTGCGCTTTAGGCTAAGAAAGAAATGTCAAGTTTCTTTTAACACTTCAACACGTTGTTTAATATTAAGCTGTACAATTCTTAAAACAATTTTCGATTTCCTTTTTTGAATTGTGTAAGGAATTTTAGATCCTAATTCAATATTTGGCCAAAAAAACTGCCACATAAATTATATTGTATTAAAGGTAAATACAAAATTTATTAATAACAGCTTAATAAGAAGATATTAGTCTACCTTTCAAAACAAATATTTTTAAGGCGGCATAATTTTTCTCTTTTGTTTTATTAATTTCTTACTGTAGTTTTGAACGACTTTGTATTGAATTAAAATGTTAAAAGTAAGCTCAAAAATCGTTTATGATTGTATTTCATTTATTTTTACTCATTTCTAAATTTTTTCTTGTTTTTGCTTGTCATTCCTACAAAAATCTAATCAAAATTTGGCATTTCTAAATACGCTCTGTTAAATGAAAACATGTCAAAATTAGCGAAATACGCATAACGAGAAACAAACACGATACGCAGTCCACTAATTAATGCAATCGCTTTCCTACACTGGACAAATCGCAAGGCAACTATGCCCGAGTGTGCACACAATAAAGCAAATAATTATACATTAACGAGTATATATATCTGTATGTTCTGCGTATTTCAATTAAACTATCTGCCGAAATTGCAGGCATCAAAGCCAATAAATATGTATGTAGTTGCATTTGTGTATCTCTCTATTGCCAATATTACAAATATATTTGCTGTTGAGGGGCTGGCTTGCGCTCGCTTATTTCAATGTTGGTCTAATATTCAATCCTATCAAATGCATTTTCTATTGACTTGTTGTGATGCTAATTAATTTTATTTGCACATTCAAATTTATGCCAAAATCAAGAACTATTTGCAGTCATCAATGATGGCGGAGAAATATCTACTTATACATATATGCATATGCAAGCATACAAAGGCTATATATCAATATGTTTTATGAGCGTTTTAGTAATAAAAAGCAAAAAGGAATTTTCAAATGTCCATGGAAAAAGTTTCCTTGTAATAACAAAAAAGGTGGAATTATTTAATGGCAAAGATCGTTTCTAATATAAGATAGTCTTTTCAGAGTTCGAACAATTATTTTCTTTAAGTATTGACTTTTATTTTAATTTATTTGTTTTTAGCTTTTATTATTATTCATTACATTATTTTATTTATATTAGTTTAATTTATTCATAATCCCCTATAAAAAAAAAGAATTTTAATTAAAGCAAATTTATGTAACTTCATTTTATTTTTTTAATTAATTTAACTTTATTTTGTAACCGCTGAAGCGAATTTCGGTCGAGCTCCTCCTCTAGTTTGAGGTATGCGTCTTGTTGTTTTTGCAAAAAAAAGACGAGCCTACGCTGCCTGTGAGGAGTTTTTATGAGGATGCTTTATTTCATGTCAAGAAGGCACTTAGTGGGAATATCCAGCTCCAGTCGAGGGGCGATTGCAATTAGAAAAACTAACTTAATTTTTATTTAGATTAATTTTTTATAATTTTTGGATGTTGGTCGGACCAGGACTCAAATTCTGACCTTTTGAAAGACAGTAACCAATGTCTATCCCGTCGGCCGTCTCTTTCTTCTTTATTTCTATTTTTGTAACCTTACCTTATTTCGTATTTTTTATATAATTTGATTTCTTTTAATTTTTTATTTTATCTTTTTTAAATTTGTTTTATTTTCATTATTTTATACTATTTTATTTCGTTTTATTTTAATTTTATTATTTTATTATAATTTTTATTTTTGTTTTATTTTTTTATAAAATTTTCTGGTGATGCTCTTTACGCCTCTACACCTGATTCTATATATAAATAATGAGTGTGTTCTGCTAGATTTATCTAATTATGTGTGGGTATATTTTCCGTGTCATGGAATGAATGCTCAATCAAATGGAAAATTAATTCCTTTCTGCGTTCCGCGACAAACAAATATTTTTACACATACACAATTTTATAAATAGAAAAATCTTTTGTTTGTGTGTACGAGTGTGTAAATGACGCGCAAATGCTAATCGAATTTGAGTTGTTGCATAATAGCTGTTGCTATTGATGAAGTCATAAAAATTCAAATTATTCCGCACATACACCCAGAGCTTGTGAAAGAATGATTAGATAAAATGAAGAAAATAATTGCGCTACAACAACAGAAGCAACATCAGGAATAGTAAATACAATAAGACGGTTATACATATATTGAAGTGCGCACTGAAAGGAAATTTGTCTATTTATAAGCATAAAAAAACGAACATGTTTACTTATTTATTTAATGATAGGTAAATTCTTAGACTATGAATACAATTTGAAAAGCTTTATGCTTCGGCATATATGTACGTGTATATGCATTTGCGTTAGTACCACCTACGTATTTTGTAAGGTGCTTCAGATAATTATATATATTTATTCATATAAAGCTCATCTTCACCTACAATATAAGTGTATTGTGAATTTCTTAATAATGAACATTGAAATACATTAAAAAAATGGGAAAAAACTAATTAAAATGAATACAAAATTTCATAGAAAAGTAATAATACAAGTTAACATAAGTCAAATGAATTGAAAAACAATTAAATATAAGTTATACAATTTAAATAAAAAGGAAAATAGCATAACTTATAATAATAAAAAATCAAATGAAAAATATAAAAAGTAAAATAAAATAAAACCAAATAAAAAATAAAATAAAACCAAATAAAAAATAAAATGAAATAAAATAAAATAAAATAAAATAAAATTAAATAAAATAAAATAAAATAAAATAAAATAAAATAAAATAAAGTAAAATAAAATAAAATAAAATAAAATAAAATAAAATAAAATCAAATAAAATCAAATAAAATCAAATAAAATAAAATAAAATAAAATAAAATAAAATAAAATAAAATAAAATAAAATAAAATAAAATAAAATAAAATAAAATCAAATAAAATAAAATAAAATAAAATAAAATAAAATAAAATAAAATAAAATAAAATAAAATAAAATAAAATAAAATAAAATAAAATAAAATAAAATAAAATAAAATAAAATAAAATAAAATAAAATAAAATAAAATAAAATAAAATAAAATAAAATAAAATAAAATAAAATAAAATAAAATAAAATAAAATAAAATAAAATAAAATAAAATAAAATAAAATAAAATGAAATAAAATAAAATAAAATAAAATAAAATAAATTAAAATAAAATAAAATAAAATAAAATAAAATAAAATATAGTAAAATAAAATAAAATATAATAAAAAAAAATAAAATAAAATAAAATAAATGAAATGGACGTGATTAACAATCGTATCCATAAATAACAATTTTTGCCACTTACAAGTATTACTGTATTTATGTTTACATTGATAAAATCCGAACTATATTATTGTTGCTGAGATTTCCGAAATGGGATATGCCATCTTTTCTCGTTCTATATTAAATTTTACCACGTAATCTCGTTTTTTTTTTTTAAATTGCACCAATTTAAGGTTGCTTTAAAATATTAATTTCTGTATTGCTAACATATGTGTACATATGTGTATATAACATAAATGAGACGTTGTAAAAGTATGTGTGGCACGATATTTACCAACAGCAGACAACTATGATTTGCTCAATATTTTGTTTTGTTCATATTCGATTTTCTTCTGTCTCTTTATTGTTCTATTTTACGTGGCGAATAGTTAATCTTACCTGTGCTAAACTTTCTTAGCAGGTCTTTAATTTATACGCGTGTAAGTTAAGACGGTATTACTTACATATGCCATGCAGAGAATGCTGATTAAATCTGAAAAAGTTTTACTTCTTGGAATGCGACAAGCTCAATGTGTGCTGGCATTTGTATGTAACCAAGTGCTTGTACCATATGAACGCCCAGTTGCCCAGACAACTTTAGCCTAATCATTTTTAAAATGAAAATTGACAACATTGCTTTTGCATTGACAATAAAAAGTCTTCAATGAGAGAAATTGCGCAGTATACGTATAGTTATGGTGACTAAATATTTTGACTAGAATTGGCAATGCTGTAAATAGTTAGAGATGAGATAGAAAAATATGTCATATAGAGAAAGAGACTTGGGAAAAAAAGAGCAACTGATGACAGTTTTAGCATTCACAGTTTGCTGAAACAGTCTCAAGTTATATAACTCTCAGTGAGAAAACTGGCAACGCTGTTGAAAGAAATATTTTACATGAGGTTGTTTAGAAAAAAATACGATTGTTGGCAGCCCGATACAGTTTGATAGTTTTTAATGTGGTGATTATTTTATTAGCTATAAAAAACCAAGCCTCTTCTTATAAATCCACATAAAGAATACAAAACAAAAAGTGAGCAATATATCCTAATAAATAATTATCTTTATCACGTTTTCTAAAGAACTATATGACAATGATTGCAATTAAAAATTGACGTTTGAAAGAGCGTTTATCGCACTGAAAAACGGGAACTTTGCTTACTCTTTCACGTACGTGTATGTACGAAAAACCCAACAGACTAAATTGCCGTTTAATTATCTTTTTGTCTTATTTTTTATCGAAAATTTTATAAATTTTTTTTAAAAATTTAAATTTATAATGAATTGGTATCAAAGAAAATTGCTAACGTTGAACATGTTTTTTTTTAAGCAGCACAGTATCGCTAATAATAACTCCTGAGAAATTATAATTATACCAATTCATGAAAATGAAAGCAACAAAACTTATTTCAGTTAAAACTATTGTTTTTAACCCTAGTAGTATAGCGCAGGAAAAATCAATTTGCAAGAAGACATCAAGAGTATACGAAACGGTTTCAAATTTGAATAAAGAATTAAAACAAAAGGTTTAGTGTTAATTTTGAAGATTTAAAAACATATATAAATATAGAAGTTTGTGTCTATATATTTAAATAAAAACTTTAATATTTTATTTTTATTTTACATAAAATTTATTTCACAATTCTTTTTTGTTTGAAAATGAAAATTATCATAATTCAGAAAATGAAAAAATGTGAAGTTAAAAATTCAGTAACATAAAAATTGAAAAATTCAAAATTGTAAGTTAAAAATGTTAAAGTAGGTTCCTACATTTACTCCCCCTCCAGTGAAACGCATATTTATTAATATTAATTAAGGTTAAATGTAACTTTTTTTGTTTGGTGTTTGTCAGTGGAGTTGTGTTTTGTGAAGAAGTAGTTGACATAATGTTTGCAGGTTTAAGTAAATCTATTGATATTGTTTTAATTTTATTTCCATATTGTATTTCAAAAGTTTTGTTATGTTTGGATATAACTTTAAATGGTCCTTCATAAGGGGGTTGAAGATTAGACTTATGAATAACTTTAACAAATACGTATTCACAAGTACTTAAATTTTTAGGAATGAAACTATTTTCTTTATTATCATGTATTACTTTCGATCGAACAAGTGAGAAATGTTTTCTTAATTTAGAAAGAATTTCATTTGTATTTTCGATTTCACTATTATAATTATTATTGGAAACAATAAGTTCACCCGGAAGCCTCAGTGTTTGGCCATAAACTAATTCAGCTGAAGAACATTTAAAATCTTCCTTAATTGCTGTTCGTAAACCTAAAAGGATCCACGGTAAAATTTCAGACCAATGAACTGAATCATTTGATGTTGTAATTGCAGTTTTCAAAGTTCTATGAAATCTTTCAATCATTCCATTTGACTGTGGATGATGTGGACAAGTGTGTATTTTGTGAGAACCTAATAACTTTGTTAATTCCTTAAGTAATTTTGAAGTAAATTGTGTTCCTTGATCTACCGTTATATTAAGTGGAATACCGAAACGCCGAACATAATTTTGAATAAATATAGTTGCAACAGAATTAGATGAAATGTCTTTAAGTGGATATGCTTCCGGCCAACGAGTATGTCTGTCAATGATTGTTAATATGTCGATACATATTCTCTTTTGAAACTGGAAGAGGTCCTACTAGATCCATATGAATATGTTAAAATCGTCCAGAAGGAATATTAATCTTTTGAATTGGAGTTTTAATTTTTTTAGTAACTTTAGATTTCTGACAGTTAATGCAAGATGATGTCCAACTATTAATTTCTTTACGCATATTAGGCCAAAAATATTTAGATTGAATGAGACGTCGAGTTGTTCGAACACTTGGATGTGATAAAGAATGAATTTTTTCAAAAATAATTTTTTTCTCATTGAATTTATAATAGGTACATTAATTTCTTTTAAATTACTGTTAGCATTTGAATCTGAAATAATATTTTTAAGTATTTCGTCTTTTTGTTGTTCTTCATAAAGGTATTGGAAATTAATGTCTTTTGTTGTAATTGAATTTATTTCTGGGATACGAGAAAGAGTATCAGCAATTTTATTATTTTTACCACAAATATATCTAATATCATTAGTAAATTGGGCAATATATTCTAAATGTCTAATTTGACGAGGAGATCTATCTATCTGCTTTAGAATTTAGAACATGTGTAAGTGGTTTATGATCAGTGTAAACAGTGAATACTCTACCCTCGAGAAAATGTTTAAAGTGTTTAATTGAATTATATATTGCCAAAAGTTCTCTATTGAATGTTGAATAATTAATTTCAGTTGGAGTTAATTTTCGCGAAAAATATGCTAACGGTTCTAATGTGTTATTACTCTTTTGTTGTAAAACAGCTCCAATAGCAACATTTGAAGCATCTACTGCAATTGATAATTGACCGTTTTTGTCAAAATGTGTTAATAAAGTTTTTTGTGCGAAAAGTTTTTTAACATTTTCAAAAGCTTGTGTGGTTTCATCTGTCCATTTCAATTCTTTAAGTTTATTTTTAATTGTAACAGTTAACATTTCGTGCAGAGGACTTAATTCTGCTGCTAATATTTTAATATACCTATGATAATAATTTACCATACCTAAAAATTTTTGTAATTTGTTAATCGACAGAGGTTTTTCAAATTCTAAAATTGTTTCAATATTTTTATCGTGAATGTGAGGTAATGGATATCGATCTGGAATAGTTATAAAATTTAATCTTCTATAATCCCCACATGGTCTCCAATCATTTGGTTCTTTTTTGGGAACTAAATGAAGACGAGATGCGGTATGAGAAATTGATGGTCGACAAATACCAGTTTTAACTAAAAATTCGAATTCAGTTTTTGCTATATTTAATTTAATAGGATCAAGACGACGAGGTTTAGAAAAAGGAAGAATCCCTTTTGTTTCAATTCTGTGAACCGTATTATGTTGCACTTGTTTAGTGTATTCTGGTTCACAAGTAATAGATGGAAATTCATTTAAATTTATTTTCAATAATGGAAATTCGAAGAGAGAAAATGTCGCGAAAACCAGTAGATCCAGAAATTTTCAATTTTGTTGTTAAATCTGTTATTTCTTTATTTTTGATATCTACTAAAATTCCAAATTTTTCTAAAAAATTAACACCAATAATTGGAGTTGAAATACCGGCAATAATAAATGGAAATCTCTTAAACTTAAATCAAGTTTTAAAAGTTTTGTTCCAAATGTTTCTATATTAGATCCATTTGCAGCTGAAAGTTTAAAATCAGAATTTCTTTTAAATGTTTTGAATTTTGAAGAAGGTATAACTGAAACGATTGCGCCTGTATCAATCAAAAAATAAAAAGGCGACGTGTAAGTTTCCTAATATTTCCATTATCAGCCACCGTCATAATGGACCGTTTTAGTTTAAAGAATTTGCATTTGAAATATTTGTGTTTATTTTAAAATTGCAAGGTCGAACGCATTTGAAGGCATTATTCTTAAATTTTTGATGATACCAACAAATATTATTTTTATTATTATTATTTCTAGGTCTTGATGAATTTCTTGTTCTAGATCTATACCTATCTCTATCTCTAGATCTAGATCTAATTTGTAATTCATTAATTTCTTTTGTAATTTTTTTTTAAAGTTTGATACTTTCCAATTTTAAAGTCAGTTAAATTTTTAATACATTGTTCTAAAATATTATTATTGTTATTATTAAAGGTTGAAGTTATTACAGATACTTGAGGCTTATGAATTAAATCGAAAATTTTATCAGCCAAAATATCATCTTTATTTTGAATACTAGAAGAAGTTAAATGAATTTGAATTTGTTGAAATAGTTTACGAATCTATAATTTAAAAAGTAATTCATGATTAACAATTGAATCTGAACCAGTTAAAGATTTCATATATCTAAAAAGCTTTGAAGGTGAACGATCACCAAGTTCAGTATTTGAAAATAATTGTTCCAATCTCTTTTCTTCACTAAGAGAAAATCTCTAACAAAGAACTTTCTTACTAGTTTCATATTTATTCGACAACGGAGGTGAATTAATAACATCGATAAGATGTTATGTGGAGATAGTTTCTCATTGAAGAGCAATTAAAACATTATGAAATTTAATGTTATCATTATAAATGTTGTTAATTTCAAATTGTCCTTCAACAAGTAAAAACCATGCTTCAGGACATTCATTCCAAAACGGGGGTAATTTAATAGAATTGGAATTCGGTCTAAAATTATCTTCAAGATGTGTTAAATTATGTGTATGAATGTCTTGTGCTAAATTTTGTGTATTATTTAAATCTGTATTAGAGTTCGTGATTTCATTTTGTGTTTCTGTTGTTGTAAAATTACGTATGCGTATGGGTGATCTATGCATGTTTGGAGAAGGAGTTTACAAATATTTAAACAAAAATTAAATTAAGATTTGAAATGCGATATAAAATTAAATAAAATTAATACTGCTCGTATATATGTATATTTTTCAAATAAATAACTTGCTGTGATTTTTCTTGATGTAAAAATTGTTGATTGAAGCGTTAGTTGATATTTTAATTCTTCATAAATAATAAATTCAGTTTAAATGAATGAATAACATCAGGATCGAAGTTTTCTTTTATAAAAATGTTCTTTTAATTTTTAGTAAATTGTTTGATTCTTCTTTTGTAGTTTACGATAATCGTTATTTAAAGAATTGCACACACAAATTTCGAAAATTGCATAACTGAAATTCAGTTGCACAAATTTTTGATAATACACAAGCATATATATATATATATATGGTATATATATATATATATAGGTATATGTATATATTTTTAAAAGTCTATTTTAAACAGTTTTAGTTCACAGGATCGCCAATTATAGAGAAATTTGTTTCTATATATTTAAATAAAAACTTTAAGTTTTTTATATAAAATTTATTTCACAATTCTTGTTTGTTTGAAAATGAAAATTATAATAATTCAGAAAATGAAAAAATGTGAAGTTAAAAATTCAGTAACATAAAAATTGAAAAACTCAAAATTGTAAGTAAAAAATGTTAAAGTAGATTCCTACAATAAACATATAAGATTTAAAAACAAATAAATAAAAAAAATAGTCTACTGTCTAGTCAAATAGTCTAAAATGTGTATTTGTATAATTTCAAGGTTACAAATTATCTACGAAAATTCTTCAAAGACCTAGTGAGATATATTGAAAGTTATGTAACTAAAAATCAGATGTGATAAAAGTAATGTTCTTTTGCTTGTTACTGAAGACATACGTATACATACGTGTATTGTACTTATATATTCCTCTGTTTGTTGTCCTGCTGTTTCACATGAAAATTATTACTCAACTCGCATATACCTGACTTATTGCGTATGACAAACATGTCGCCTAATTCGATAGACATTTGATGTATTTCAGATTTTTCTTCAATTTATTTGTGACAAGCATGCGAGCACATATGTCGAACAATGAGCATACACAAGCATTTGGTGAGTTTGATTAATTGCCAATCGTGTTGCGATTCCTACAACCACTCACCGTTACTTACCACCGTTATACACTCGCATAGTCTTTCTCATCTGTGTTTATACATTCAATTAATTTAATTTTCTATTTTGCTGTTCTGACATTTACACGCTTGTTTTATTTTCATTTCTGTTTTTTTTTTGCGGTTGAATTGATGAATATCATGTGCCCAGCATAACAAGTATCGGACGAGGATTTGTCGTAATATTGGCCAGTTTGTTGTGTAAGTGGTTCTTGTGCTGTTTGATTGGTGGTCATATTAAAATAGATTTTAATTGATTGTTTATGTTTTGCTGATGCTGAGCAACAGAGAAAAATGTAATTTGTTTGATTTATTATATCAGATGCCAGAGGTTACAGGCTAGAGAATTAATATGAGTTAAAAGGGAATGTAGAAATTTTGCTTTGGTATTGACAATAATCTTATATGTGAAATAATTGTGCATTTTTTTATTTTTATTTTTTTGAAATTCACAATAACAGGTGTCATGTTTTGGTAAAAAAAGTAAACCAAATGAAATTCATATTAATATGGTGATTCACGAGGAAGATTGTGATTAGTTGCGACACGACTGCTATTTTAATTATAATGAAAATTTATTTATTGGAACTACTTAGTAAAAGACTAACAATAAATTATCGAATCTTAATAAGTGCTAAACTGTAGCTTTACTTTATCATTAGTAGTGGGCTAGAGGTAATACTATGCTGATAGATCTCTCCTTAAAAGGTGGGAGAATTTGGATTTTTTGCCATTTCGAAAATTCGGATTGTATTTTTCCGGAAATTTGACAATTCTTCATTTAGCCTTGGTATTTCGAGGTCTCTATTTACATTCTCGGAAGCTTCAAGGGGTTATATACAGTTATATACACACAAGAAATTTCAAATCGATCCGGCAAATATTTTCGAAGTTACACGCACATTTGTAAAGACGTCTCGGAGCGCTTGGAAGTATAAGTATAACTTTAAACGCGTTTTTCTCAGAATGGTGTTTTCAAAGTCGGTGATCACTATAACTCGAAAACGGCTGAACCGATTTATCTAAAATTAAAATACAAGCTTCTTGAATATATTTTTCAGCGATTAAACGAAGGTTTTATTTTTCCAATAAATACTTTTTTTTATAAACAATTTAAAATCGAAATTTCGCTGAAAAATCGGCTTTTTTCTTTGAGAAGACGCCATTATGACAAAGAATTTTTTTTTGCTTATTCCTTTATGATTAATCACTAGATTTAACATTACTTTAATGAAATCTGTTTGGTTGTTTAATTTCAGATGATCCAGTTCAGAGATAGAGTGGTCACCGCAAGACGTCTTTTTTCAGAGGACCTCCTGGAGTTTAGCTGTAGCTCTTCTCCAGAGAAATATTTTTACTAGTTATAAGGATTAAAATATTGTTGAATAATACCATAATAAGTATGTAATCTTTTTGAATCAATATATTCCAAAGACTTCTCAAAAAAATTTTTAAATTTCACTTTTTTTGAACATTAACTGTATATAACCCCTCAATGAAGCGATTTCGATACATTGTTCTCCAACAGTATAGCTGCAGGTCTAGCAACAATATCTTGTTTCATAAATATTCCTAAAATCTTAATCTCCTACTCGCCTATCAAAGTTGTGCGTTGCCACGCAGAAACCAGCATCAATAAAGGCCTTGGATGAGAACTATGATTTAAGGGCATGAACTTGTAATGGTCTGTCCTCCCTTAATTGGAAAGGTACTGCTGCCAGTTGGTTGATGGGCTCATAAAAAGTAAGGCTAACAGCGCTGTAATCCCTAAAGAGCGATGAATGGGTCAAGATCATATGAAGCTGGGCTCAGTGACAGTGGCGACCACTATGGCTGATTGGTTAGCATTAGGTAAAAAATTAAGTTAATTTTTCTAATTGCGGTCACCCCTTGGCGGGGAATGTCAAGCACTCCGATGGTGTATTTGACGGGAAATTAAGGCTCCTTATAAAATACCATCAGCCGTTCGGAGGCGTATACTGTAGGTCCCCCATTGTAAGAAAAGCTCGGCCGAAAATTGCTGTAGCGAATAGAAAGCACCAATAATATAGGTATGTATATTTAAAGATCGAGCTCTCAACACACTCAGGCATGGACAACTATCATTCTGCACCAAAGCGTAGTTCTTCAATCTAACGTTGATTTGCTTACATGCATCGACGGAAAAGATTTGCGAAACCTTAAAAAGCACGTATGAGCGCCGTTCCGTGCACAAAAATCGAGCATGATATTTTTAATGCCAAGGCGGGGAAAAAAGGTATCTATGGTACAATGTTCGAAAAAATTTTGGCACTTAAGGAGGTCATAAATGAGTTGAGGCTGTTCAAATTCACCTGGGCTTCGCAGTACGGTTAACTATAATATTAGATGCAGCTGCTTGACTGTCCCCGTTGCAAAATAATCGAAACCAGGTGATCCATGCTCTCCAGGATCCGCTTCTGCGCTACGAAGAACGTGCGGCAACAACCGCAGGAAAGATTCGATGTCAAAAAGCTGTAATCACAAGAGCTTACTCTCTGATAGCTTTCATCAACAACTCGGTGTGAGGAAACTGTGGGACGGAATTTCAAGCAAAACGTACGTTCATACGTACAGCTGAAAACGAAACTACTGGTTTTCGAAAAAGCCAAAATAACAGCTGATACATTGAGGATTGCCAATCGGCGATGGAGACAAAAAATACTGCTTCTCTAGCAACATAACGCGCATATTATGGGAAAATATGGAGATTTGAAGGGGAAGCAAGACGCATTTGCAGATAGAAAAAAAAATAGTTTGAAATGCGCAAGTATGAGAGAAATTCTCCAAAAATTCAACCACAAAATGTGACGTCTTTCATAAGTCTACATATGTACCAAAATTTAAAGTTAATCGAACCATAGAGGCGTTATTTCTTTTCCTGTACTTTCAGAAATATTTTATGATCAAAACTACACAAATTGGTCCAGCCATTTTCCAGTTAAACGCGTACATACATTTCGCCCATTCATTATAGAAATAGATTTTTATACTGAATATTCATAAGAGTTTGAAATTTTTCTCTTTATAACATGTTAAAAGTGTGCCCATGTGGGTGTAATTTGAAGAAAAACACATTTAGACGCCTTTGTGTTTGCTTGCATGTGTCCTGTTGATCTATTACTTTATTTTCAACTTTAACAAAAGCACATATCATTAAGGCTATCACTACGATAAGACGATCCACATGTACACACACACTCAACGCAAAGCTACCTTTGACATTATTGAAAACTTTTGAAAAAGAATATGCAAAAAGTCGTATGTACAAAAATATATCTGTTAAGTGTATAGTGTTATAAAATATATGTAAAAAATTTGTAACGCATTAGAGAAAATAAAATTTTTTTTAATTATCATTATATTTTTAAATTTTATTTTCTTTAAATTTGTTTTTAATTATTTTTTTTTTTAATTTTACTTAAATTATTTTGCTTTCCTTTTTGTTTTATTTTATTCACCTATACTATTAAAGTATAAAAAATTAGTTTTGCTTTAAATTTATAGCAATAATGCTTGGAGATATAGGTATATTTGATTTATGTACAATATATTATTACTCCTTATGCACAAACAAATTTATTCCATTAGAAAATTGTCTACATATTTTCTTTCATATCTAACATAACATCCCACGTACATGCTCACGACGTCTTCTGATTTCTGTTAAACTTTTATTACGCAAATATAACTTTAGCCTTTTTCCTAATTTATTTATTGCAGTAATTTGTTAGAAAATAAACATATAAAAAAGGAAAAGGGAAATTTTTGGCAATACATTAGGCGGGCAAAAGAAAATTGATCGCTGTGGGACTCTTTATCAACTTTTGTGTTTAAAAAAGAATTTTATTTTTTTTTTTACAACACCCACAGACATAAGCATATGCACACGTGTTATAACACATATGCTTGTGTGCACATACTCGTATATATGTGACATAAATGCGACAGTTTGAGAACGAAAATTATTGGACTATAAAATTTTCCTATTATCAATCAAACGAATTCACTGCAGCAAATGGGATAACAAAAAAGAGAGTATGAATATCGGAAGAAACCACAAAAAATTTTTTTTTAATAAATTTATATATTTGGACAAATAAAAAAGTATATTGAAATATTTAAAATTTTCTTTTTAAGTATGAAATTTTCGAAAACACAATTGATTTATATGTTGAAATTGTAATAAAAATATTTATTTGAAAAAATAAAAAATAGAAAATAAGACAAATAGCGCAACGGTCTATTCGAACTTCTTATCTAGTATTGATTTTTCTTTGTTGTACATATTACTTTCATACTGTGTGCATTTAATACAATATATATAACATACATATATGAATATAGTAGCATGTATATTTACATATATACACACATAATCGTATACATATTGATGTATTTTAAATTCAGAAGAAAATTGTTAAGGAGGTAACATACACACATAGATACTTTGCAAAAATGTTCACAAACGAAAAGGAAAAGCAAATAAATTTTATGGCTACAACCACAAAAAGTGTCAATTGTGTGGCGATTGTCTGCTTGCCAGTTCATTGTTGCATAATCTTTTACATCCACATTTTTCATTTTAACTAAAAATCCATAGAGTCTGTTCAAGTGCTTCTTTTAACAAAAAATATGGTTTTGTATATTTATTTTTTTATATAATGTGGTCTCTTTGTAATATATTTTTGCTTCTTCTTTCTCTAATTGGGAACTCGAAAAAGGGGATCCCACAATCTGTGAAAGACTTCTATACGAGTGTACAACTACTGGCGTTTGCCGATGATATTGTTATCATAGGCCTTAACAACCGCGTCGTTAGTTCTGCTTTCTCCAGACTTCACAAACAGTCATCGTATTCGCGACCCGGCTCCCATGTTACTGTTGACAGTCATAACTTCGAGGTCGTAGATTATTTCGTCTATGCAGCATATGCCGATCAAGACGTCATACTTTGCTCCATCTACCGCAAGCAAGTCAGCCAAAGGCAACAGTCCCGAGGAGAACTCCACAAGCGAGGTTCAGCGAAGGCGGGAATCTGCAGAGGAAGATAATTCAATTAAAAATGCCAATTCGTGCTTTGCAAATACAAACAAAGGAGTTTTACTAGCGACAGAAGTGTGTGTAGTACAATCACGGTTACCCACTGATCATCTAATAAAATTAGAGACAATTGCATTAGTCGTGCCAAATTACTTGCCAAGTAAGCGCAATGATGCAACAAGCATTCCCAAAATTAGTTTTGGCAGACAAAAGGTAGGCGGAGTAAGAAAAACGGTTGGATTATAACTGGCAGTACGGAAGCTTCAAACTTCAAATTCATCCAACAATAGAGTCTCATTTTACAATGAAGTCAATTTGGAGAAACAATTGACTGCTTTTTGGGAGTTGGAAGATGCTCCAAAGAAAAAGCCCTTAAACGAGAATGACAATTACTGCGAGGAGCTATTTAAAACAACTACGAAAAGTAATGTTAATGGGAAATACGTTATCTTCTTACCTTTTCAACAGAAGTACCTCCATGACATTTCCTTGGGACCATCACTAAAAGGAACGTTTGGCAAGAAACCCTGAGTTGTAGACGGAGTATACCAGAGTCTTATGTGAGTACGAGACATTGGAACATAAGTCAAAACTTCCGTACAGTATACCAGCAGACTCCACCGACTGCTACTCTTTGTCTCATCACGCTGTGTTGAAAGAAGAAAACACCACCACTAAAGTCAGAGTTACGGACATCTTTGGCATAAACTGCGCGCCCTACTTAGCAATAAGGACTTTACATCAATTAGCAGACGATGTTGAGAAAAGCTAACCGATAGCATCAAACATTTTCCGTAACTATATCAAAGGTAATGCAGTCATATTGGTTTCCCTTGCGCAAATGAACATCAAATAACACTCCAGTTTTAGATGGCATACCAAAGTCACACTTGCTAAGTACAGATTTTCTGGAATTCGAAGACATTAGCACAGTGAAGGCTCTTGGAATCAGATGGAATGCCTGCTCTGACTATTTCTACTTTACTACGCGATAGCCAATCTATTCGATCCACTTGGACGGCTTGCACCAATTATAATAGTTGCCAAAATCTTAATGCAGAACATTTGGTTAGAGGGAACATATTGGGACGAAACTGTGTCGTTAACTACCATAGATCGGTGGCAGACTTTTATAAGCCGGTATACGGAAATTAACAATATCTGTATACCAAGATGGGTCTACTTCACACCGTGTGAGGCTGCGGAAATACACGGATTCTGTGACGCATGGGAGAAATCATATGCAGCTACGATTTTTCTAAAAATTTTAAGTGAGGGTAGAGTTAACGTAAGCCTACTGATAGCAAAAACACGAGTAGCTCCAGTCAAAACGATATCTCTACCTCGACGATATCTCTCTCAGATTTTCTGACCTCTCGCGGGCTTTGAGAGTGATCTTCTATATAAGGAGATTCTATCAAAGAACATGTCCAAAAATAAAATGTTATTATAAGATAGATTCTAACTTAATTTCGCCCGTTGAAATCAAGTTGACGACTCAGTGTCTAATAAACATTTGTAAAAAATGGTATTATAGCAAAGAATATGAACCATTGGTGGAAAAAGTGAAATCGTCTTAACCTATTCATCAGCAAAAGCGGCATTATGAGAGCTGGTGGACTGCCCAGTTTGTCCACCAAACCCACATCCACGCAGAAATTCAGCTACATACCTATATACAAGTACATATATACATACATCATCGAGGGGTTATTTCCGAAGCACGATGAGTATAGTGCACCAAACGAAATAGCAATAGATGTTGCTGAAATATCCCCCATTAGCAACGCCGAAGTGCTGTAGTGGTAGCAAAGAGTAAGGCAAAAAAAATCCCCAGGGATTGACGGAGTCCCAAATGTTGTTCTCATATACGTTGTTAAGAAAAGGCCAGAACTATTCAGCAAGCTATTCACAAAGTGCATCCAAGATGGTATTTTTCCAAAAAAAAATGGAAGCGACAACGTCTGGTTCTGTAGGATTGGTCGCCTTAAAGAAGTTGGACGAAGAAGTGTAGGCAAATGGATCGAAAGACAGCACGGTGAAACTGATTATTCATTCTCACGCAATTCCTCACAGGGCATTGCTGCTTTCCTCAATATTTGCATAAGTACACGCATGCAGATACTCCTTATTGTTTACATTGCAATGGAGAGACGGAAAATGCAGAGCATGTTCTTTTATATTGGAGCTCAAGCAGTGTATAGGAGGCACATTGGCGTCGGAAAGCGTATGCCCTGCATGTGGAGAGTCTCCACACGACACTAACCACCTCTTCACATGACCCCTTAAATCGACTCATCTAACCCCCCTCTCCCTTTGGTACAATCCAGTCGAAATAGCACGTTTCCTGGACCTCTCTTTAGATGACCTCGGCGACTTAGATTGACAAAGCCTGCCCTAAGCGGGGTTAGCCAACTGCTACAACAACAACAACATTCTTGAAGAATGTATATGGATGAAATGCGCAGAGATTATCGTATAGATAATGACGCGACTTAGGCTAGATGAGCATAGATCACGCCGACAAATGTAGAAGATGCCATGATAGCTTGGAACGGAAACTCGTCCTTTCCGACCGCGCTTAGTAGCGTAATAACAGAGTAGAGTGGAAACAAAGCCTTTCCGCCTGCCTTACTTCGATTTGATGCACTATTAATAATGGGGATGTGGATCGCAAACAAGGCTTTTCAGACCAAGCACCTAATCGCATTAAGGAAGCATGGAGCGGAAACTAGGACTTTCCGCCCGCTGTAAAAGAAGGTAGACTGGAGACTTGGCCACGCCACGTAATGAATTTGTAATGTGTAAAGTATGATGCTAAAATGCAGTAACGAGTGAGAGCCATAGTGCTTACCAGCCATGTGAAGTAATACTTCATTGATAGTTCCGCGGAGAGAGTGGTAGTTAGTGGAGAGGTATTTAGTACATAGGTGCAACGGTGAGGTAGCAAGTCGTGCATACGGTTATGTTGATATACCAGTACTCATGAGAGTTTCCTCCTGGCGGTGAATGGCGTTTAGTACCGGTATGTATGCCTTCCTGTCATCCCAGCAGAGCAAAACATTATACTCCTTAAATCATAGCACAGATGCTTCGCTGTGTAAGTGATGCCCGGCGACATCAGAAGGTTTCCTATCGCGGTCCTGAGGGAGATGTTTTGTCAGGCCTGTACTTCTTCGACTGCGTCTCGCTTTTCCCCGGTGCCCAGATCCGCGCTGCGTAGTTTACAACCGGCCGGCCATTTGCTTTGTACGTTGCCAGCAAAGTTTCTTTATCTTTTACTCAGGGGCTGTCGGCTAGCGCTTTGAGGATTTTTTGGTGTTTTTGGAACTGTGGATAAGTTCCAAAACGTCACTTGCAAAGCAACCATACATCGTCACACATTCCTAAATGCAACTGTGCAAGCTTTGACAATGTAACATGCTCCAAAATGTATCGGTGAAGTTATGGATGCGCAAACAAAATCAGACTACGCGTCGCTAAGGTTCTAATGCTTTGTTTCATTACAAATTCTTAACAAAAAATAGCCGGCGTCGGAGGGTAAGTTTTTTGCGCTAATTCCTTTTTAAACATTGTATTACTTAAAGAATTCGTTTTTCCACCGCTCTAGCCATTTCACCGAAAAGCAACTTATTTGCACGAAAAGCGTTCCCAAATGTCAGAGTTTGCAAAGTATTGTCGTTTTGTATATTTTTATAATGCAGGATTGCATTGTAATGATACGGTCGCGCAACGGCATCATTACAAAGTATTTTGACGTTTTGGAACTCACCCTGTTTTACTGCAATAACAATTGCAGAAAGTTATTCTTATCATTTGTACATTAAAGCTTCAGTGGAGCCACTCCGACTTACTCGGTTTAAGGGTCTGCTGAATTCATTGCAGCGTCCGTTCATCAGAGATGAGGTTGCTAGCGGGCGGCGGTCTTGAAGCAAGTGGCTTGCTACATAAATGTGTAAAAACTTTTAACTTACTCTCCCAGTGAGGTTGTGCGCTGGGTTTGGTAGCCGCACTTAAATACCAGCCCAAATGAAAAATTTATACATGCCTCGGATGAGAGAGTCCCTTATGATGACGACCCGAGCAAACGATTAAAGGATAATGAGCCAAAATTTTTAATATATCCTTGCGCTCACGCCCCAATGGAAGAGAAGGGCGATTCGGCCAAAGATGCCTTTTATGAGCGCCTGGAGCACACTTATGAGTGCTGCCCCCACCGCGATGTGAAAATCGCAGAGTGCGCAAAGAAGGTATCTTTGGTACAACTGTCGGAAAATTCAACCTCCACAACGGAACATCTCCTAATGGATTGAGGCTGATCGACTTCGCCGGGGGCCCAAAATATGGTTGCATGTAGTACTAGATTCCAGCACAATAAAATTCACCTAGCTACTTGGCTGTCCCCTGAATCGAAAAACACAAAATCAGATCGATCATGTTGTGATAGATGGAAGACATGTCTCCAGTGTTCTTGACGTGCGTATACTCCGAAGACCCAACATCGCCTCGGACCATTTGTTGCAGCGAAGATACGCGCCCGCCTCTTAGAGCACTCATCAGCAGCTCGGTATATAGTAACTGTGGGACGACATTTCGAGCTCCCTACGTTCAGCTGCAAACGAAATTATTGGATTTCGTAAATGTCTCAAAAGCAGCTGGTACGATGAGGACTGTCGTGTCTCAGTGGAGAGAAAGCACACTGCCTATCTCACAACGTTGCGATCGACCACTATACGCGCGGAATGGGATAGATACGAGAACTGAAGAGGGTAGCAAGACGCATCTGCAGACAAAAAAAGGGGCCGAGATGCGTTACTATAAAGAGCTTAAGAAGCTGGCCGACAAGGGTAATGCTCGAAAATTCTATGAAAAGATATGCCTAGCTAAAGTAGCTGCCTAAGCTGGAAATATCTACTATATTTTAAAACTTGTTGCCAAGTAAATACGTATTACAATTAACTAAATATTTTGAAGCCGATAATCGGTGACGAAATAAACACTATACCAATATCTTATTTCTAGTTTTATTTCATATATAAATATTTTATTCGTTGACATCTTTTGTGTAAATAGTCATTATGGAATTGGGATATTGTCGTCATATGTCAGAATTCAATACAGTAAATCATAACTTTATCGACATGATTTGTTGGATCGCAAACTTTCGAATTTGTCGCTTGCACTAACGATTATGCAATTCGCTAACTAATTTGTAACGATAACCGACAACGGAAATTCGTGGCGTCATCCAAAAAAAAACGTACATACATTCGTACGTACATGCATACGCACATAGGTATGTACATATAGGCATATATACTTGTGCTAACGAGTGCAGAAAACAAATATAATATATACTCCTACATGTATAGACGCTGACTTGTATACATACGTTCATGCATACGCTCATACCTATAGGCATAGATACATATATATATATACATATATACTTTCATGTATACAAATCCTTACATGAATACGTTCATGTATAGCTACATACAGTGACTCAATAAAGAACACGGACATACATTCCATGTTATTAATATGTAACTTCAAGCTAGATTTTTTTTAACCAATTGATATTAATCATTTTGGTTTTTTACGTTTCTATTGGGTATCCAATTAGGATTTAAAAAATACCAATAATAAACAGATTGATTAGTTTAAAGGATCCTTATACCCTTACTTCAAAAAATTAATATGGTGCTTGCTAGAAATTTCGTCAAAAAATAAGTCGGACATATTACCAGATGTTTGGCATTTTGAAAAGGAGAAACCCACAATTAGTTCGTTTTCGTTTAAAAATATATAAGGTATAACCAAACGTAGTAGCTTAAAATAAAATTTCAGAAGCTTTTTTGGAAAAAAATGTGAAAAGTTCAACTCATGTGTGGGCAAAGCTCAATTAAAGTAAGGAAGTTAATTATCAGTCATTTTGAAATGGGAAAAACCATTCGGGAAATCGCAGAAAATGTGAGCAGACCCCGCTCGACTGTGTGTGACGTGATTAAACGGTTCAAAGAAATAAAATCCGTGAAAAAAAAGAAGTCTGGACGACCGAAGCTGTTTTCGGTTGCAGATGAGTGGTGGATAGTGCCGCAAATCAAAAAAATTTAAACATGAGGGCTCCCAAGCTCTTAACAGAAGTTTCATAACAACCCAATATAAATTGTAGTCCGGAGAGTATCCGAATAGTCTTGCGAAAAAATAATTATAATGGAAGAGTAGCATGGAAGAAACCATTTATCAACGAGGTTAACCGACACAAAAGGATAAAATTTGCAAAATATCATGGGGATAAAGATTTTCAATTCTGGAAACAAGTTTTATTTGCAGATGAAAGCAAATTTAATATATTTAGGTCAAATGGACAGTGTTATGTTTGGAGAAAACCGAATGAAGAGTTGCTAGAAAAAAATTTACGTCCGACTGTTAAACACGGGGGCGGCTCAGTAATGGTATGGGGTTGTATGTCCGCTGCCGATACTGGAAATTTGTGATTCATAAATGGTAGTATGGACCATAAGCAATATCTGACCATTTTAAAAGAAAATTTAGTACATAGTGCGGAAAAGTTGGGAATGAAAGACAATTTGGAAAATAAACTTAAAATGCATATTATTAGAAACAAACAATAAAGACCTAGAAGCCGCTATTTTGGAAGAGTGGGGGAAAATAGAGTCAGAAAATATAAAGGCTTGCCGACTAAATATTAAGAATGTTTTTTTTTCTCTTTAAATAATATTTTTAAATTTTATCTTATTATATGTCCGAGTTCTTTTTTGAGTTCTGTTAAGTTTTTAAGTTTATATTATTTTTATACGACGGAGTTGAATTTAGTTTATGTTTATGTAATTTTAGTAAATAATGTTTTGAAAAATACACTTGAGGAATGGAAATATATGTTAAACAGAAAGCACTCGATTTGCATTTTTCTATATATTTTTTGGTATAAAGTTGTATAACTTGGGTGTCCGAGTTCATTTTTGAAGCACTGTACGTTCATTCATTTAATATACAAAATCTTTTTCGTTTTTTCTGATGCTATTGTTCGCCGATTTTGGGCCGATTTAAAATTATGCTTTTGAGCAGCAAGAGCGGCACGCTATGAGACGAAAGTGGGCGAGCGCGGTTTACGTTTTACCGGGGGCGTCCAACATCATAAGCACTAAGTAATCAGTACGTGTTACGGCGATAATACCTCCGCCAAGCAACAAACGAAATCCTTCGATCCTAGAGAAAGAAATAAATATTAAATTATAATGTTGTAATTAATAATTAAATTACTTAGCTAATTTTAAATGGTGAACTTCGTGGCGGTAAAAAAGCTTCTGCGCCGCAGCTACCAATGTCAATGAAAGTAATCATTCACAATGGTCTCCAAATCAAAATCTTAATTTTCGCACTTGTTATTGCGCCATCTTGTGCACTTTTATAATATGAGGACAGTCTATGGTAACCAATATAAAAGAACATTTCTAAAGTTTTTTCTTTGACGAAACAATAATTAAGAAATAATGAAAGAATCAAGGAGAGAACTCTTCAATATAAAATTTAATTTTATTTTATGAAATTGGAACAATTTTTTGGAAATTTATTTCACAGTACAATACTTCCACTAAGCATTTTTTTCTTTCGGGTAGCAAAACAAATGGTGAATTATCAAAACTCACCACATCAATAAAAACTGAGACTATATTATTTAACGTTTTTCGCCAAATAAACTACGTCCTTAATATAAGATTTTCTTTGAAGTTCAATCACTGGATCGTAAATTAAAAGTCCCAAACTTTTTTAAGCATTTCCCGCAAACGCACAGTTTTTGCAATATCTCTTCTAAATCAAAGTATGTTAATTAGGAAATTTCACGTAAACACATTTATTACACCGCATCACTAAATAGCGACGTAGTCACTATCGAGTTCCAAACTCAAGTGACCACCGCTTATATATACTTACCGAAAGTTCCCACGCCGAAAATTCCTTTTGGGTGTTTTCCCGAACGAACACTCGTCTCTTGCGAGGTAGGTGATATAACATTCACAATTTATATATACATATTTAAATAATTATTATACCACAAGAGTATATAAATAAGGAGATAAATTAGGAATAAAATACAATTCCGATGTGAATATACTAATTAAATATTTCATACTCTTTCCTTTAATTGTTTTATGCGTGAACGCCAACATCTTAAGACATAATTACTAAGCTAGCTCTGACCTATAATTGCTGACGCAGCATTTATGCTAAAGTGGATAACGTAGCTGAGCGGATGGTATTTCGGGCGTCGGCGCATAGGATGTTGCCGGCAACATAACTGTGACAAACTTGCTAACGTAACTGATCATGCAAAGATGTCTTTAAATTGCATGATCAGCGGATAAGTGACCTATATCTGACGGGACGTGTTAACTTGCATATAAGGTGCTAACGAGCGTTTTGTGTGAAAGACTAAAGCCCACCCACCAACAAACTGATTGGACCTTATCAGTGTGGCTTTAGCCTGGTAAGTCAACCATTGACCAGATAAAAAAGTCGTGAAAAGACACGCACCACCTATTCGTCGATTTTAAAGCTGCTTTCGACAGCACGAAAAGGAGCTGGCTTTACGCCGCTATGTATATATATAAACTGAAGTTTAGCAGCACTAAAAGCTCTGTCAGGATCGGGAGTAAAAAAACTAGGTTTAATACAGGGTGATTCCTTATCGTGTCACTTTTTTAACTTTTTGCTGGAGAAAATAATATGAGCTCCACAGCTGAATAGATAAGGTACAATTTTCAATAAGAGTGTACAGCTGCTGGCGTACGCCAATAATATTGACATTATTGGCCTCAAAAACCGCGCCGTGAGCTCTGATTTCCAGACTGGATTCGGAACCGAAGTGGTAGTGAACGAGGGCAACGCGAAATATCATCAAACAAACAGTCATCGCATTCGCGACTCGGCTCCCATGTCACTGTTGACAGTCATAACTTCGAGATCGTAGATAATTTCATTCGTCTTGGAGCCAGCATTAACACCAATAATAATGTCAGCCTTGAAAACCAATGCGGAATCACTCTTGCCAACAGGTGCTACTTTGAACTGAATAGGAAATTGAAAAATAAAGTCCTGTCTATGACGCAGAGGCGTGGACGATGTCAACAACTGATAAGTCTGTTTTGGGAGTCTTCGAGGGAAAAGTTTTGTGAACGATTTATTGTCCTTTGAGCATTGGCAACGGCGAATATCGCAGACGATGAAACGATGAGTTGTACAAGCTATACGATGATATTGACATAGTTCAGCGAATGAAGAGAAAGCAGCTACGCTGGCTAGGTCATGTCGTCTGAATGGATGAAAGCATTCCAGCTTTGAAAATATTCGTTGCAGTACCCGCTGGTGGAAGCAGAGGAAGAGGAAGACCAATACTCCGTTGGAAGAATCAGGTGGACAACGGCGTATCTTCGCTGCGAAAAGATAGTGATATGAGTCGATGATGACCTCGTAACGTATGCACATCAACTATCACAACATGACCGGTCTGTTTGAAAGTTTTTCGGTCTGGAGACAGCCAAGTGGCTTGGTAAATTTTCATGTGTTGGAATCTATTGCTACATACAACCATTTTTCGGGCCCGGCGAAGTCGATTAGCCTCAGCCTATTTGGGGATGTTTCGTTGTGGTGGCTGAATTGTCCGACAGTTGTACCAAAAATATTTTCTTTGCCCACCCTAGCGTTGAAGTCGCCAAGCTCAATTTTGTCGTTGTGGCGGGGGCAGCTCTTATAAGTGTGTTCGAGGCGCTCGTAAAAGGCATCTTTGGTTAAGTCATCCTTCTCTTCCGTCGGGGCGTGGGCGCAAATTAGAGTGGTGTTAAAGAATTTCGTTTTGTTGCTTATTGTGGCGAGATGTTTATCCACCAGAGTGAATGCCAGTACTCGGCGACGGCGTCTCTCTCTTACCATGAATTGGACACCGAATTTGCCCTCCTTTACATGGCCGCTGTAGTAAATTTCACAAGGGCCCACCTCCTTCTGTCCTTGTCCGGTCCATCGCACTTCTTGGACGGCGGTGATGTCAGCCTTAGTTTTGTTTACTGCGACATAATAGCTGCTTTGACATGTTACTATACAAGCGATATATGCCGACAATTCCATTTTTGAAAAAATTTATTGTGTATTTTTTAATTAATAAATAAATTACTGTTATAAAAAAAACTATTTTTTTTTAAGAAAAAATTAAGATGACACGCGACATGTTGTACAAGGAATTCGGCATAGATGCATAATTATCAGCTTTAAAAAAATAATAATGCAAACGTTTTGTTGTTCTGGTTTACGGAAATTCCGCAATAAATATAAAAAACGCAATTAATTTCTCATTATATATGTAGAAAGTGAATGAGGTATATTTTTTTATTATCTACTTTGTGAATATATAATATACGTACAATAGACCTTGCCCCTGAACACTCAACTTAAGCTCACGCTCACAGATACACACCAACATCCATACAAATAAAGTTAAGCTCGTTGAGCATAAAATAAGATTACCATAAAGTATGATTATTTATTATTTTATTTATTTAAATTTTTTATTTTCAAACGAAAGTGTCGTTAGTGAGCATGCCAAAGCGCTCAACTTAACTGCATGTATAGTAGTATATATTAAGTACATATGTATATTTTTGCTTTGCTTTTGCCTTAGAATATTTTTATAGAAGTCTTTATCCATCGCATTTCACTACTAATTCGTTTATTTATTTATTTTCATATTACTTTTTTTGCCTTTTCCTCTTCATAAAACTCTTTGCAATTTCTGCATTTCTTTCTTTCCACTTTTCCATTGCAATCTGAGTAAGCTGATTGTTGAAGTAGTGCGCACTTTACTCAAGTAGTGCACTTGATGTCACCGACAGACAGACAGCCAGTCAGCCAACCAGCCTGCGAGGAGTCAGCAGTGAGCTTCAAGGTGTGTGTATGTATGTATGCATTAGAGCGAGTGAGTAGCTGGCAAACAGCATAAAGGCAGGCAAACAGGCAAATGTGCTATCGTTGCTTTGACATTACATATTTGCATACTATCATACATTATGAAAATTGTCTGTGTTATTAGTATGTACTCGTATATGTTAAGCGTGAACGGAGTTATATGTACACAGTTTTTATATGTATATATGTAAATATGTATAAATTACATAATTCACTGATTTCATATTTACTTCTAAATACAATATTATTGACCTTTTACTTGCTACAGCTTACTCATGGATATGATAAGTAATAAAATTATGAAAAAATATTCTATTTTATTCATATACATATTTACAAATTTAACATTATATTAATTTTTTTATTTAAACAGTGATGAAGGCAATGTAGAGCAGTGGTTTGAGTAAAAAAATTGAAATTTAGAAAAGGTCCAGTCCATTAAAAATGTAGAGATATATTATAAATCAATAACAGAGAAAAGAATTTCACATATGAAAACCGTCCACTTTTTTGCAAATTTTAAGCAAAAAAAAATCCAGAATTTATTAAATTTCAATTTGAGTTCAAAATTACAAATATTATTTGATAAGTAAAACTTACAGGTAATATTTCGCAAATAAAAATTAGAAAGTAATATTAACCACAAAAAATTCATGTGATACATTGTAATTAAACTGTATAGGTATTATTTTACAAGTAAAACTTCATACGCAATATTTTACAAATAAACATCTAAAGGTGCCATTTTTCCTTATTAACGATTTTAGGAAATAATTTATGAAAATACTATAAAGTAAAATACACTTTACATTAAGATTTACAGTCAATATTTCACTAGGATATTTTACAGGTAATATTTTTACAAGTAAAATTCACAAGTTATATCTTACAAGTAAACGCTTAAGGGTAATCTTTTTGGCTTAATAATGATATAAGGATATATAATAATAAAAATAATTTACAGGTAGTATGTTCCCAGGTAAGAATTTACATAAATATATTTATAAGAAAGATCTTCCAAGTAATATGTTTAAAAATCAAATTTAATTTTACAGATACAATTATTCATTCCTTAAGGGATCTAAAAATTTAATTTTTTAATGAAAAATTTTGTTAATTCATTTTACATTTAAACACTTTTACGCTACTAGAATTATGTATTGCTATGATTTTTCGTATTTATTTGCTATGCTTCTTTCACTCTCTGTCACACGTTGTTATCATGAAGTTTCTCCCCTCTGAAGCCGAAGGATATGTTCCTTTCAAAACTTTAAAAATAAATGCATTATTCAAAAATAAATATATGTTTTAGCCTGCGGCCTGATTTTATGTTTATCATACTAATTTAAGACTATACGTACAAATATTTATTTACAGTTCAAGTTTAACTTAATATGCTTCATGTTACGTGACAGCAGCTAAATTGGGAAAACTGAAATTAGAATCTCTGCTTCTTCCTTATATCTAAAAGATATGCAAGCTTACAGTGAGGAGCAAAAATATTGTGATAACTTTTTGAATTTTTTCTAGTTAATTTTTTTTTTAATTAAAAGAAGAATTTCTCTGAAGTTAAGACTAAAATTTATTACCAAAAAATTTCGAGCGAGTTTTTAATTTTATATATATTTAAACGATGATTTTATAATTTTTTTTAAATTAATTAAAATTAAATTAAATTACATTACTTAATTAAAGAAATATTTAATATTCTGGTATTAATAAAAGATATATTAACCCAAATAGCTGGAAATGATTTAAATATATTATATTAAGAAAAATTAAACCAAAATTAAGTAAATAAAGTAAAATTAGCATAAATATAATTAAATAAAAAAATAAAAAAAAAATAAAATATAAACAAAAAATAAATAAACAAATATAAAACAAAATAAAATCAATTAAACCATTATAAAGTATGATTTAAGAAAAAATAAAATAAAGTAAACTAAAAAAAAATTATGTTAAAAATGTACCAAAAATAAATTAAGATAAACAAAATAAAAATAAAAATAATATAATAAACTAAAAAAAAAACAAATTATTATGTTGAACGGAGGATAAAGTTTCGTAAAATAGTCATTGCGCATTTCAGCCATTTAAAATATCAAATAAAATAATTAAAGTATTTTTTCGCCTACTTTGTTTATGTTAAAATGAAATCTAAAATTCATTCACATTCTTTCATATACATATATATATATTAACCAATTTTCAAAAAGTTTTCTCTTGTATACGTTAAAATTTAGTGTTGCTTCATAAACAAAACTTACTTCGACATGCCCTACACAGCTTTGCCATTATCCATATCACATTACAGCCATTCCTTCATTCCACTTCAAATAAATAGGCATATATATTTTTTTTTTTTTTTTGGTATATATGCGTATATTATTATTATTATTTTTTGGTATATATGCGTATATACCGCGTAGAGCCACGAATGTAAGAGTACTGTTTATCAATGTACATCAGATTTATACAAGAAGCTAATTTTAAGTTTATGCCAATTTTGTACGTGACCAAGATTTTACGCCAATTTCACGCGCACCCACACGCACATACACACCGTACAACAATGGAAAGCACGACGAA
>JAWMAG010000029.1:6987500-7020000 GCA_037013455.1 Ceratitis rosa
ATACATATATATGTATATAATTGGCACTTTGTAACCGCTGAAGCGATTTTCGGCCGAGCTCCTCCTCCATTTTGTGGTTTTGCGTCTTGATGTTTTTCCAACCAATGGAGGGACCTACAGTTTATACTAAGCCGCCGAAATACACTCGGAGGGGTGGACATTCCCCGCCGAGGGACGACCGCAATTAGAAAATTTAACTTAATTTTTTATTTAAATTAATTTGCCTTGATTTTTGGATGTTGGGGGCGCCGGGATTTGATCCCAAGCCTTCCGATTGTCAGTGCTCAATGCTAACCACTCGGCTACCGCGGCCGCCATATGTATTTATTTACGCATATACCAAATATGTTCTTTGTGAGACTTGTCACATCTCAAATGGATTAAAAATAATTTTTTTGGAAATCTTTTCAATTATATTTTTTCCGTTTCAAACATTGCGTACTGCCATTCAGAAGGCTAGGTTTCAAACCCTGGTACCGTACTAACATTCAAAAAGTTGTAGAAAATTAATTTAAATAAAAAAATTAAGTTAAATTTACTAATGGCGGTCGCTCCTCGGTAGGGAATGTCAACCCTTCCGAGCGTATTTCCAACATGAAATAAAGGCTCCTCAATGCCGTTCAGAGGTGGCTAAGTATAAACCCTTCATTTGTAGGCAAAAACATCAATACGCATACAAAGCGACTAACATATATATATAATATCATAGGAGAAAATTTCTGAATTCATTTAGTTTAAACAAATCGATACCGAGAAATGACTGCTTTGACATACCACTATTTGTAAATAAATTCTTTTTTGAATTTAGTACTTGAATTTGATAATAGCAAATTTCTTTTATTGACATACCTATGCTCATCAATATATATTTATATACAATTATTTTTTTTCCAGAATCGCTAAGTTCATATTCAACAACAACTTCAACGACGACGGTTTCACCAGCGAATCTCTTGCCCTACTTTGACTTCGATGTACCGCGTAATATAACAGTGACTGTAGGCCAAACGGGATTTCTGTACTGTCGCGTCGAACGTTTGGGTGACAAAGATGTGAGTTTTATTTATAAAAATATTGTATAATATTATGTCAAAATAAATATAAACAAAATTAAAATAAAATAAAATAAAATAAAATAAAATAAAATAAAATAAAATAAAATAAAATAAAATAAAATAAAATAAAATAAAATAAAATAAAATAAAATAAAATAAAATAAAATAAAATAAAATAAAATAAAATAAAATAAAATAAAATAAAATAAAATAAAATAAAATAAAATAAAATAAAATAAAATAAAATAAAATAAAATAAAATAAAATAAAATAAAATAAAATAAAATAAAATAAAATAAAATAAAATAAAATAAAATAAAATAAAATAAAATAAAATAAAATAAAATAAAATAAAATAAAATAAAATAAAATAAAATAAAATAAAATAAAATAAAATAAAATAAAATAAAATAAAATAAAATAAAATAAAATAAAATAAAATAAAATAAAATAAAATAAAATAAAATAAAATAAAATAAAATAAAATAAAATAAAATAAAATAAAATAAAATAAAATAAAATAAAATAAAATAAAATAAAATAAAATAAAATAAAATAAAATAAAATAAAATAAAATAAAATAAAATAAAATAAAATAAAATAAAATAAAATAAAATAAAATAAAATAAAAAAAATAAAAAATATAAAATAAAATTAAATAAAATTAAAATAAATGAAATAAAATAAAATAAAATAAAATAAAATAAAATAAAATAAAATAAAATAAAATAAAATAAAATAAAATAAAATAAAATAAAATAAAATAAAATAAAATAAAATAAAATAAAATAAAATAAAATAAAATAAAATAAAATAAAATAAAATAAAATAAAATAAAATAAAATAAAATAAAATAAATTAAAATAAAATAAAATAAATTAAAATAAAATAAAATAAAATAAAATAAAATAAAATAAAATAAAATAAAATAAAATAAAATAAAATAAAATTAAATAAAATAAAATAAAATAAAATAAAATAAAATAAAATAAAATAAAATAAAATAAAATAAAATAAAATAAAATAAAATAAAATAAAATAAAATAAAATAAAATAAAATAAAATAAAATAAAATAAAATAAAATAAAATAAAAGAAAAAATATAAAATGAAATGAAATAAAATGAATTGAAATGAAATAAAATAAAATGAAATGAAATGAAATAAAACAAAATGAAATGAAATAAGATAAAGTAAAATAAATTAAAATTAAATAAAATAAAATAGAATAGATTAGAATAGAATTGAATAAAATAGAATATAATAAAATATTTAATTTTAAGAAATTGAACAAAAGTAAAATTACACAAAATTAATTAAAGTAAAATAAAAATAAAATAAATTTAATTTATAGAAATTAAAATTAAGTAAAATAGATAAAACTAAATTATACTAATTAAAGTTAAGAAAAAAACATATTGAAAGTAGTTAAGCTATAATAAATAAACTGATTTAAATTCAAATGAAGTTAGAAAATAGAAAAATATATTAAAATTAAAATTTCAAATACTAATAGCACTGAAAGACATCATATGCCCAGCAAAATATTTGGTACTGGATATTCTATAAGAATTGTTTTATCAGATCTAAAGGTTTTGCAATCCATGTCAACGAGCGTTTTATTCCTTATTCATCAACTCAAAGTTCTTGATATTAAGTGCGTAAAATAACTAGTTTTTTACACGCATGTTTTTTAATTTTTTTAAAGCCTTTGCTTTTTAGGCAGAGTGATAGCAGTTTGTGAAAAGAATTGCCAACAAGTATACATGGAACAAATAACATACATTGGCACACTTTATTTGTTTTCATTTTGTTTTTGGTTACTTAAAAAATTTCTTTTTCCTAATTCAAACCTTACTAAATTATAAAAACTCAAACTAATCTCTCTTAAGTTGTACAAAAGTAATGACTTCCATAGTCTACACACATCCTTTTATACAAGCAGGTATGTGTATGTGTTTGCATTTGAATAAGTGCGTCTCGCTTAAATGACACGCAACGTGATTGATGAGTGAACCATAAATTAGTCATTTTGGGCGGTCGTTGTCGATCATGTCAGATGTAGAAACGCCTTCGGCTTCGGCATGAAAAAAATAGTGAAAAAAATCGAAAAAAAACCTGTATAGTCGGAAAGTAGGGTAGGATAGTAAACTGAAAGAGCATGTGTAGTAACTTTCCTTACCTTTACATATATATATATAATTGACACTTTGTAACCGCTGAAGCGATTTTAGGCCGAGCTCCTCCTCTAAATTTGTGGTTTTGCGTCTTGATGTTTTTCCGACAAATGGAGGGATCTACAGTTTATACTAAGCCGCCTCCGAAAGGCTGATGGTTTTTTACGAGGAGCCTTTATTTCATGTCCGAAATACACTCGGAGGGGTGGACATTCCCTGCCGAGGGGCGATCGCAATTAGAAAATTAAACTTAATTTTTAATTTAAATTAATTTTCCGGGATTTGAACCAGAGCCTTTCGAATATCAGTACGCACTGCTAAACACTCGGCTACCGCGGCCGCCTTAACTTTACGTTTCCACAAAAACAAAAACAAAAGTTGTTTCTTAATACTGTCTCGTTGCATTTTCTTTTTGGCAAATCATTCTTCCTTCACCAACGAAGGCTGTATCACTTCGTTCGTCACTTTTGGGCATACAAGATTGAACATACACGTAGCAGCCGAAACTGTCTGAGCTCCTCAATATGGAGTTTCCGGGCGTTATAATGTGCTTGTGATGTTGACATATTAGCGCAGCCATAAAAGTCGGCATGATGCATATCCGAAAAGCTACGTAAAAGTAAAGGTGAAGGAGATAGAGCACTCAAGTGTTTACGTGTACATACAATAGGAAACTGAAAGGGCCCAAACTCAAAACCAATAAAATTAAAGCAAAATTGAATACACAGGGGAGCATAATTTGGTTCATAGTATATTTTTCTTCTTCTTCTTTATGGGCGTTGGCACCGCTTACGCGATTATAGCGCGCCATTCCTCTCTTTTTTTCGCACCAGTTGGAAACACCAAGTGAAACAAGATCGCTCTCCGCGTGATCCTTCCAACGGGGTGGGGGTCTTCTTCTTCCTTTGTTTCCACCAGCGGGTACTGCATCGAATGTTTTCAAAGCTGGAGTGTTTTCATCCTTTCGGACGAGAGGACCTAGCCAGCGCAGCTGCCGCCTCTACATTCGCTGAACTATGTCAATATCATCGTATAGCTCGTACAGCTCGTCGTTCCATCGTCTGCGGTATTCGCCGTTGCCAATGCTCAAAGAACCATAAATCGTTCGCAAAACTTCTCCTTCGAAGACTCCCAAACCCGACTTAGCAGTTGTTGACATCGTCCACGCCTCTGCGCCATATAGTAGGGCGGGTATGATGAGCGACTTGTAGAGTTTGATTTTGGTTTGTCAGGAGAGGACTTTACTTTTCAATTGCCTATTCAGTCGAAAGTAGCACCTGCTGGCAAGAGTGATTTTGCGTTGGATTTCCAGGCTGACGTTATTAGTGGTGTTGATGATGGCTCCAAGATAAACGAAATTATCTACGACCCCAAAGCTTGACAGTCACAACTTTTGACGTGGGAGCTATGTTACGAATGCGATGACTATTTGTGTGATGATAGGAAATATTTCGCCTTGTCCTCGTTTACTACCAGATCCATATGCTTTGATTAAATATCTAGTCTGGAGAAAGCAGAGTTGACGGCGCGGTTGTTGAGCCCAATAATGTCAATATCATCGGTGTACGCCAGCAGCTGTACACTCTTATAGGAAATTGTACCTTATCTATTCAGCTCTGCAGCTCGTATTATTTGCTCCATCAAAAAGTTAAAAAAGTGTCAATGTCTGAAATCTCGTTTGGTATCGAACGGCTCAAAGAGGTCCCTACCGATCCTGATGGATCATACATAGCTGGCATAAAGGCAGCTCTTATTCGTGCTGTCGAAGGCTGTTTTAAAATCGATAAAAACCCGGTGTGTGTCAATTCTTTTCGGGTATTTTTTAAGATTTGGCTCCTCTTTAATATCTGTTTAATGATGGATTTACCAGGTTTAAAGCCACACTTGTATGGAACAATCAGTTTGTTGACGGTGGGCTTTATTCTTTCGCACAATATGATAGATGAGACCTTGTATATGATATTGAAATGGCAAACACTTAAGTTCCATTGTTGCTGTTGTAATCGCAAAAATATTCCTCAAAAGAGTTTTTGGGGAATGTTGCGGGAGTGGCAGTCCTTGGCCGGATAAAAATCCGGGCCGTTCCATTATAAACACCCGACTGTCGCGGGAGCTATTGGATTTTAGTCGCCCGCGGGTAAATTCTTGAACCCATAATCTGCAGGGTATTTAAATTCGAAACACTAGGTAAGCTTTCCCCTTGTCAGATCGCTGCAGCATTTGAATAGCTGGACCGGTCCCTGATTCTTTGTTGTCATGGAATGGAATCACTGTTTCCTTGTCAATAATTGAGTAATTAGATTTTCCGCCCCCCTGCAGTTTCGCTATTGCTGTCGTAGAGTAGGCTGGCGTAGTGTTCCCTCAATATACTCTGCGTATCAGTCACTAGATAATCTCTTCTTTTAGTCGCCGAATTTTTTCATAGACTTTTCGAGCATTACCCCGTTTTCTTCATGCTTAATCACGCATATCCCACTTCAAGTCTTGGTTAACTTTCCCGTACATTTCATCATCATGGATTTATTATCTCGTTTGCACTCCACCGGAACCGCTTTGGAACTAGTTCTGGCGTGGTTACGCAATGATAACATTTTTTGTAGATTGACCTTACTTTCTTACCACTCTTTGCAGAGTATCTATTTAATGTGCCATAGACAATTTTCTGTCAGAGTTCTTTTTGCCTTATTCTTCATACGATTCTTCAGCATGTTTGTTTGAAATTACACTTAACTATTTATAAAGTAAAGTTTTCTTTAATGTGATAACCCAAAAGTCAGATATTAGCCGAACTCAAGGCAATTAGTAGCATCTCCAGCTTATTCAACTTACCTTTACATTGTAAAAAATGTATTTAAATTAAAATACTTGAAAAATACTTTTAAAAAATGCTTTAAATGTCACTCAACTTCCTCGCAACTTATATTCCTTCCTGCTCAGCAGTTGTTGTTCCTATGACAAGGTCCGGCAATGAATACCGCCAATTTAGCTATATTTAGTATTTTCTCCTGTCCATCTTTCACTCATTCCGCCGAGGCGCTCGGTGGTGAATAATAACACAAATTTGATTATTCAATCGCCTCTGCGGTACCTTCTTTGTAAACATTTTTTAGCTACTCAACTCCAGAGATTTCTCTGTACTCTCACTACTTGTTTTGTTGTTTTACTCGTTGCTCACCAACTCCTCTGCCGGCAATCTGATATCATGTTGTTTTTTTTTTGCTGCGACAATAAATTAACTTTTATGTCGAAATTTTTTTATCAAAACAGCGAAAAGAAAATAAATAAATTTTGCCTTTACATTGGCGTGTTGTCAACGGCGGCGGTGACGGCGTGTCACGTCTCGCTTGTCTGCCAAGCGTTGAATTTCTTCGTCCTTGGGGGTACGTTGTAGCATAAGAATAACTTTGTTTAATTTACAATGGGGTGTATTTAAAAAATGTCAAATTTGTACAAGAAAAGTCGCCATTAGGGATATGGTTTGTGCGAGATTTGTTGTAGTTTTTGTTTTTTTTTTCGTAGAATAAGAAATGTTATATATCCCGTTTGACGAGCGTTTTTTTAGTAACTGTAGAAATTTTTCTTCTTTTTATTACATTTTTTGTTTCTATTAGTGCATGACTAAAAAATAGGCTGAGGTAGGCCGAGATATCTTCTGTCGTCAAACAAACGGTCATAATTTCGTCTAATTTGAAACCAGTATTAACACCAACAACATTGTCAGCCTGGAAATCCAAATCAAAAAAGAATACTTTGGGTTTAGTTCGCGATTACCTTTGTATTTTCGCAAAGCATTCTACAATGTGATTTTACACTTATTATAATATTAGAATATCTAACAATTCAATTTCACTTTGCGAATGTGTTTAGAATTTTAACAAATAGAAAATACATACACGTATGTACTTAAAAGTCATTTTAGAATTAATTTGTTTCCTACTCTGAAAACAATTTTAAATTATATTTCAACTACTCACATGTGAAACTAGTTTCGAAATAGTTTCAGAATATTTTAGAATCTGTTTAGAAAGAAATTGTAATAACGTATGACTGCTCTAGAGAAAATTAAGAATTTTTATATGTTTAACCATATCCACTTCGGAACTAGTTACGGAGTAAAACTGAAGGCGGTGGTATAATAAAAAGCTAATTTTCAATAAGTTTAAACTAATACATATATGATAAATTGAAATAAGCTCAAAAGTTATTCGCAACTTGTTTAAAAACAAACCAGTTGGGATCTAGTAGCAAAAAATATCAAAGCTGCTTTAATTGGATTTAAAAAAAAACCTATGATTAATTTGGGATGAGTTTATGGCCATTTTGATGCAGAAACGAAACTACTTCGCGACTAGTTCGAGTGAAATTATAGACTAGTTAAGGAAAAATATTTGAGCTAGTAGATAACATTTTAGTTTAGAATTTTCCACTGTTCTCTTCTCATTAAATAACTTTTTTTAGCTAGTTTGCAAAATAATTTTGCCTTTTTATTAACAGTTTTTCAACAATGCAATTTCTATATTGATATATAAATAAGGTTAAGAGGAGACGAATGTAAATCACAACAAATAAGCGCTCGAATAAGCGAAACGAAGAAAAAACATTAATTTATTAAATTTTTATTTTTATTTTTTTTTACCATTTTGTAAGCTGGTCGAATATGACTAGTTCTGTATCCGCCCTCTACGGCAGTGGGCAATTTCAATCAAGAATTTTGATCACTCACTCTCTTGTCTACTTAACGTGTACGAACTACTTATCCGGCAGGCAAACTTATAAATTCTGCTTTCTACTTTGCTCTGCGCAGAAAATCCATCAATAGCAGAGAAGCGACACAATTTATATTCCATATAAGCTACCTTCCTCTCTTCTTCACCGTGTTGCAACCTACTCTGCCACACGATATTTACCAACTGTCAATTATGCATCACCTCACAACTCTGCCAGCTTCTACGCGCTGCCTAGGCCTACAACACTGTATCGAATTCGTAGAGGCAATTCTCGAGCGGAATCTCAATTGTAGCAGCCGTTATCAGTTTATTGCAATGTAACGCTGCTGCTGTCGCTAATGCTGACACTCCCACTTCTGCTCTTTCGCTGCCATCCTCGTAGGCGATCATGGCCAACGGCATTTTGCCGCAACAATTCAATCTGTCAAAGTCGTCGTTCGCTTCAAAGTTGTTAATGTTAATGTTACTGTTGTTGTTGTTGTTGCCGCTGCTGTTTTGTTGCAATTCAATCCTACTACTGCTGCTGTTTATAGTTATGGACAACTGAGTGCCTCGGCTTTCAGGTGCATTGCTATTGCCTATGTGAAACGGCATGCTGATGGCGGCAGAGGTTGGTGGTATTGCCCGATTTGGTTGGTAAGGCGGTTGTTGTTGCTGTTGTTGCGGTGCGTTTGCTGTCGTTGTGGGTGACGCTTGGGATGAGAGTGCGGTTGTTGATGGATTTTGCTGTTGCTGCTGTTGTTGTTGTTGTGCCATGTCAGAAGCCATATCCGATAGTGCCTGTGCCAGTTGATTATTTTGCAACCGTCGATTGGGGCGAAATTGAAAGGGTTTGCGGTTTTCCAATATTAGTTTGATGTCACGGGCCGATTGCCACCACCTGTGGGTTAAGCTTATACAATATATACATATATACATAGGTACATGCGTATGTGTACACATCTTGTGGATAGATGTGGTGGCAAATGTGTGGGAAATGAGCGAAATGTGCATTAACGATTTGACAAGTGTGTGGGATTTTAAGTGACATGTGCCTAATTTCCGAACCGTTAATTGGAAGGACATGTACTATGTGGCTAAAAATTTGACTCTTAGGCGAAAGCGAAATCTACTTTGTAAGTAGTGCGTAGAAAATTAAATGTCGGTGGCATGCTTAAGTGGTAGTGTGTTTTGTTGAATGACGAAGAGTGTTAAAATGAAAGTGAGAATGTGTGGGAAAAAACAAAACAGATATAAGCTCTGTGGAAGCGTAACACTCCCAGTACATGCTACTACTTGCGAGCCTATTTGTCCAACTAAAACGCAATGTAACATGTTCGAACATTGCAACTCGCTAAAACCAATAGAACCAATTACAAAAATTCAGAGCAGTAATTTCATTACACACCTTTCGGGTAACAAAAGTGTAAATAAGACCATTAAACACAAATTTATGAAACAGAAAGAAAGACTAATTCCAGAATTCATTTTTCTAATAGCGGTATGGAATTAAAAAGATTGAAATGTGACTAAAATTTTTCGAATAATATAAAATAATATTGGTTAATTAAGTACTATCCAGCTAATAAAACCCTAAATTAATCAGGAAATGTGCATTCAAAGTTGGAGGACGATAGTTGTTCCATTTACGCGTGAATAGAAAAGGCGAGGAGGTTACCATCTCAATATGTGCCGTCAGAAGCAGTCCCAACTGCCAACCTAAGCGCAAAAACATGTAAAAAAAGCTCTCAGGCAAAATATATCTTTGTTTATTCACTATTATTTCTTTATTTTTGCCTTTATTTTATTTTTGTTTTCTTTTTTTTTTGCTTTTATTTTTATTTTTACTTTTGTACTTATTTAAATTTTTTATTTTATTTTATATTTAATGTTTATTTTTTTAATTTAGTGTTGTTTTTATTTTTATCTTGATAATATTTTGATCTTTGTTTTTTCTTTCTTTGTTTTCAAATATTTTATTTTTATTTATATTTTCTTTAATTTTTCTTTTATTTGAATTATTGATTTTTTTTTTATTTTATTTTAATTCACTGTTTTTAATTTTTTGATTTTTTATTATAAATTTAGAATTTTATTTTATATATTATATTTAATATTCATTTTTATTTTTGAATTTAATTTGCTTTTTTTTGTGGACTTTTATTTTTATGTTTTTATTTTAGTTTGATTATTATTATTATTATTAATATTTTGTTTTATTTTCATTTTAATATATTTCTTTCTTATTTTATTTTATTTTTAATTTTTATTCTGTAATTTTATTTTTATCATAATTTATATTTTTATTTTTATTTTTTTATTTTTTATAAAGCACTTGAGCTACTGACGAAAATTCATAATTACTTCTATTTTGATAGAAAAAACAGCCGATTATAGCCGAGTGCAAGTGAGTCTTTTCGCTGTTCAACGAAAATTCGAAAAACAGCCTCTTAAATAGTATAGTTCTGTCAGTTTCGTCGTATGTTTCATACGGCTCATCGCGGAAGCTTATTTTTGCTACTCCCTTGACAAGAGTGATTTAGACGACATAATTAGTGACATCAATTTCATGACTGTCTAGAGTGACGCGAGAGCCAAGACAGAAGATATTGTGTCTTGTCCTTGCACCGAATTCATTACTTTCGTTTTATTGTCCACTTTGGAGATGCTATGACTAACGGGAAGGTTGTTGTCAAAATTATCGGCATAAGTCAGTAATTGTTCGTTCTTGTTTTCTCCAGCATTAAATCAAAACAGTTAGAAAAAAAATCGTATTGTCTAAATGTGCGCTTAGTGGGTCCGTGCCTCCCTCAAGCATGTCATCACAGATTTGGCATATGGTAAATATCTGGTCAATGGTTAATATACTAAATCAGGGCACATCAGAGTTCCCATAGTCAGGCATCCTACCAAATTTAGTACAGAAGCTGATGCATTTTGTCAATTCTATTTACGTGATAAAATTAGAATAGATCAGATGAAAGAGATCGACTGTGCGACTGTGCAAATCATTTTCCTAGTACTAAAGAGTATATGTATGTACAGCTGCATGCATACATCAAAGCAATAGCTTCAAAAAATATGCTTCTATGCGGTTGCTGGCTTGTGGACAGCTAGAAACATTAGTTCAATAGCTTTTGCTCGAAAATATGAAGTGTTTTTTTTTTTAATGAAAATTCGTTGAATTTAAGTAAGAGTTCTCATAGGAGCGATAATATACGTTTTCATTGTATTGGACAGTGTGAATAACAATAATAATGAAGTATTTATTTTCCAAAATTTCATGAAAAGAAATCCAATGCTGTGAAAGCTAAGAAAATTAGTGGAAATTAAAGCAATATAATTGGGAGAAAATAGAAAATAAGTATGACGAAAATAGGCAATAGTGCCTCAAAACAGTAAGCGAACACTAAAAGCTAATACACACATATACAAAATTTTTCGATCAACGAAATAAGTAATTTTTGAAACATGCAACTAATTCAGTATGCATACAAATGATAACAGTAAGCTAAAAATGCAAAATTTATATGTAATGTGTAGCAACAACAACTAGTATGAACAATTTTATACTTAGTTACTATTGCTACATGTGACTTGTCACTTGCTTTAACAGCACATTTTACCAATTGTGAATACAAAATTGAATATACATATAAATGTTTACATACATACATACATTTGATGTATGTATTTCCATATACATATGTAAATGAATAGTTGACATAAGACTTCCAGGAAGATTTTGTATGTACAGATTTCGCTGAAATTCAAATAACAGTCAACAGAATGATTTAAATTTTACTAATACAAGCATACAGTGGTGCGCATAACTATGGTTATGCTGGTTTCTGGAAGATTTTTATGAATATTTTTTTTTTTAATTATTTGCTTAATTTTTTTCATTACTACTTTCAACAAAATCTGTTTTTGCACACAAAAACATATTAAAATTATAAAAAAAGGTAATTTAATACTAATTTCCATGGAAAAGTTTTCATATTTTAATACCAAAAGTTTGAGAATGTATTTTTTTTCTTGTGACATTAGATTTGGCCAAAAACCAGTAAATGAAATTAACAATAGAGACATTAAATAAAAACATAAATTTCTTTTAATTGTTAAGCACTAAAAAATTCCCTCGTGAAAATTAGATTTTTTCTGCGAAAATTTTTAAATTAAAATTAAAAGAATATATTTCAATTTGAATTAATTTTTTTCGATCCTTATCAGTTGTTGTAAAAAAAAATCGAAACCGCTTTTTCTGATTTAACTGTGTATAGCTTTTATTAAATTAAATTTTAATATTTAATTGTTTTCTGTAACTCATAGTCAAAACTTATTAATTTTTAATAGGCATAAAAAAATGCCAAAGATAAATATAATTTTTTATTTTAATAATTTTGTTTTAATTAAATATTGACTTTATTGTATACCGCGAGAACGAAAATGTATTTTAAAATTATTTATTAAAATTATTGTGAAAAAATTATGGTAGTTTGAAAAAATCTAGCTTTTTGTAAAAATTAAATATGTATAAAAAATTTTTAAATAAATATTTAATAAATAAAAATAATTTAATTTTGCAAAATTTCCGAACTAAGCATAATATTGATTATAAATTTAGAAAGCAAAAAAGTTTTGTTTTTGCGTTTTCCATATTTTTGTTTCTCAAGAAAAAAATTGTTTATTAAATAAATTCCTGTTATTTACTCAGTTATGTTCGTCAGTGTACGAATATTAAGCATCGCATTCACAAATAATTAAAAAAACACACACACATATGCATAAGCATGAGTTTTTCTTTCACTTTTGGATATCCACACTTTTTCCACGAAGTGAAAAAACCCCTTTTGGCTTAACCAAAGCGTTGCTGAGCAACTATAAAGCAAATAATAAAAATTAGTCAACATTTTCTTTTTGCTTTTGTGTGCAGTTTGCCCTTTAGCAGTGAAATTTTTTTTATTTTACTTTTACATTTGACTGTTTGACTTTTTCGCATTTCAGCTGTCCAATGACGATTTAAAGCTTCTCTTTCACTGTTTGTTTTTATACACTCAGCTGTCATTTACCGACTGTGGTTTGTAATCTGTGCTGTCATCACATTACATGCATTCAAATAAACAAATAAATTCTTGATATTTAATTGTAAACTGCTGTGTGTTTGCTGGAGTATGTGATTTTAACTAAAATTCTTGAAAAATCTTTTTTTACAGTGAAGTTTTCAAAACAAAAATAAAAATATTTCTTCTGTGGGTAAAGGATTTTAAATGAAAAAAAGATATACTCAGATTTGCATGTGTATACACATATATATATATATATGTTTTTCTTCTTTCTTTACTCACCTGTACCACGGACTTAATTGTGATTTGAGTATCATATAAATATTTATGAAATAAATTGTCAACTGAAAGTTGGTAAAAATGAAGGAAAATATATTAACTTGCTTCCATTGTGGCTTTTAAATAAAACTTAATTATAACTGTTCATACATACCGTTGTGAAGAGGAAGAATATGAGCCAACCTTTTGTCCACATACGACTTAAAACCCATGACTGGCCTTGTAAGAAATAATATTGTATACCAACAAGTAGCGTACCAATTATGCCGAATGCGACAAGCGTGAGTAGCGAGAACATTTGGCAATCTTCCTGTGGAAAGAAAATTAAATTTCAGAAATATTAAAAAAGCTTAAAATTTAATAGAAAATTAAAAAATTGAAATAATTAATAAAAAATTAAAATTATTAATAAAATTTTTTTAATCAAGTTTAAATAATTTGGACATTCTTTAATTTATTTTCATTTAATACACATTTTATTTTTATTTTAATTCGAAGTTATTAAAGAATCCTTGTATGAAATTGCTTACACTACCAATACCAACTGAAGAAAGTTGAATGGTTTTTAGAAAGAGCTATACATTTCTGCCTTGAAAAAATTTAAGACTGATTTTTTTTATTTTTTCCAACGAAAAGCAAAAAAAAAAAATAAAAAGTATTAGCTGCAAATTTAAATTTGAGTATCTTCATGATTTTTAATGCATATGAAAAGTGTAATGTGGTGCAAAGTAGTCAAATACATATGCATGTGAGTAAAAAAGTAATATATTTCGTACTTTTATACACAGAGCAATACTATTTATTAAGTAAATCGATTCAACACCAGCTAAGTGGCGCATACTTTATTTCTGTACAATTTGTGAATGTATATGTGTACACAAGGTCATCTGCAGGTACTTACTCTCTACTTATGCTCATAGTCGCCTCACTCACCTGTAACGCACGTCGACTCATCGAACGAGAATACCACATACGAAGCGATTGGAGACATGTGTATCTGTAAAAAGAAATATGTTTCTTACAAATTCGAAGTAATAATCATGTATGGAATATATTAATAACAAATTAAATTAACAAGTTTGGTAGAATGTAATACATACGTTCACTTCTACATTATTTACGCAAGCAAGAGTGGTAATTTATGTAGTGTGAACGTAATCACTGGATATGGCACACGCAGTCTGGTTGACTTTATAATGGAGAATATTTTTTATGAAAAGAATTTCAACGTTAAGCAACGTCATTAAACTTATCGGCCGCATTAGCACAGTGGTTAATATTACGTAGAAATATTAATAAAGCAAGAGTTCGAGTACTAGTTCAATCAACAACAAATATTAAAAATTTAATTTATTGTTGTCACCTCTCGGCAGGGTATGTCAAGCCCTATGAGTGTATTTCTGAAATGAAAAGCAAATCACCTCATAAGAATACGTCAGCCGTTCAGAGGAGGCTTAGTGTAAACTATGGGTCCCTCTATTTGTTGGAAAAATCTTAAGACGCAAAACCACAAATTGGAGGAGGAGCTCGACCAAAAATCGCCTATCCAGTTATAAAGCGCCAGTTATATACATATATTAAACCTACTAGCAAAAATTTACCACATATCTAAATGTCGGGTATACTTTATGCAAAAATATAAAAACACTAGCAGGCCCGGTCACATATTGTTTTGGCTATCTGTCAGAGAACAATGAAATCCCCGAATTACGCATCATCTAATTTTAAGTTTTTTCATCAAATTAAATTATTGATTTGACAACTTATTTCTATCTGTGGATCATTTCTTCCCCGCTCGAAGCTTTTCACCAAAATGTCAAAATGAATACCTGGAAGAAAGCCAAGCGTATCTAGGCTTATTCACACTCAAGTTGAACCCATAAAAAAAAACATGCGAGTGAGTATATCTACGCACGATCTATGCTTATATCTAAATCACACGAATTTTTGCTAATCTGTCGCTGATTCCTTTCCGATAAAGAAAATATAATTTATGTTTCGGGGAAATCGAACTTGGTTACAGGTCTCCATTTTCAAGAAACGAACCATGAGTATGTATATTTCAATTACATCAGGCTTCCTGATAAAAAGAAATTATGAAAAAAGAACTATAAATACGATTTTTTCAAATAGTAGGTGAGTGGTGAGTCTCTAGTCCAGATCTCGTAGAGAAAAATAGCATTTCTACTAAACTAATTTCAAACCCATTTATGTACCAGAATTTAAATAAAGCGAACCATAAATATAATTTTGTTTTGAATAGCAGGGACCCTGGTCTACATATTTTTCGTTTTTCCTAGAAATAATCTAATTTCGTATAACCGGTTAAATAGTTTCGAAAATCACTGGAGACAAATATATAAACGTTTTTATTTAAATAGCTTGGCCTAAGCAAATCATTGCCGATCCCATTAAACCTACCACTAAATCTCCTGGCACGCAATTTTCCTTAAAGTAATCCACCTTTCATCAGTCACCATCCGCTTCAGAAATGAGTCGATTTAGAAGCTCGATCTACATATGAGTTTTTTTTCGTTAATTCATCTGGCACCCATACATCGAACTTCCTTGTGTATTCATTCTTTTTCAAGTTGTTCCAAACTGTTGTAATGATAGTTTCTGTGCAATCAAAATAGTGCTCGCATGATGTTCAGACTCGGAGTTTTCATTAATATTTAATCAATCATTTGGCCTTTCACACCGTGGAGCACCTTTTACCTCAAAACTACTGCAACGAATTCGTAATCCAATCACACTTATGGAACGTAAGATGCAGATCAGTAAAACCATTTATTGAAAGCATAATGAATAACTTCTTGCTTTAATAATTCTAATATTTAGAAGTTTTGTGCCTGTGTGATAAGCTTCAAAAGCCAAGGGTATACAGATATCTTTTTTTAAATCGCTTGAAATAGATATATTTTCGTAAACATTTTTTTCATAAATTATACATATTTTTATAGGTGTGTACATATATAATTTTACGCTTCTTGTTTTGTAAAAAAAAAAAACAAAAATAATTCCCCAGCAATACACTTCATTACATTTTTTCGTTGCTTTCGAATTCGCGTTTAACTTGAAAAGTTATGACTTTGCAAATCAAAGTCTACGCTGACAAAACGAGTATTCAAATAACTTACATGCACACACATAGGCACACACTACACCACATTCACAGTCGGCAAGTCTAATCCGTGTGAACCACAAATCGAGCATATAAAGCAGGCCAAATTTGCTTGTTATCCATATGTTTAAAGCGCATTTGTGAACAGTTTGTGCTTAACAATAAAAGCCAACATGTGCTACAATTTATTGGCACACACACGCACACACACACTTGCCTACTCAGTCACATACACTCCCATGCAAGCAAACTTAAATGAAAGCAATACAACCGTATGTGGCTTTGGAATACAATTTTTCAGCTCATTTGCTGCGTTGTTACTTTCACTACATACATTTCCAAGAGCCACTCGTCCGGCAAAACACTACACAGTTGGTGTATATGTATGTATGAGTGCTGGAGAGGGGTATAGCGTATGGAGGGGAGGAGGATGAAGTCGGTGATTTAGACGGGTGATTAGGCGTTGTAGCCTAAAAGGGCACTTACCACATTCCTTCTTTTCATACGAACACACATACAGATACAGTTATATGAGTATACATATACATATATACACCAACAACAACCAACACCATGACGGAAATCATAAACATTCCAGCAACGCTTCAATGAACAAAAGGCACTGGCGGATGGATATGGTATGTATATATGGTATAAGTACATCGCACCCACCTAATGCCCACACGCTGTATGGTGTTCGTGGCTTTCAATGCATGGGTATCTATGTGCGTGTGTGTGAATGGGTGCTTTGTGTGCATTCTTTCTTTCTGTTTCTGTTTTAATGTAAAACTTCGGCGCCACATGTACACATCGGCGGTGTTGTTGTTGCCAATATTCGCGTCCTAAATGCCATTCATGGGTTTTAATTTAAACGGGAAATGGCAGCTCGCGAGCAATTTTAACAACATGATACTTTTAAAACTCGAACCCGCCGAAACCCCAAGGCACACATACGCGCATTTGTTGCTAGGCGTTAACGAATAGGTACAAAGAGAAACTATACCACAGAAAGAATGCTCTTCGCGATCAAGGACACAGTTGTTGAGCAGGTAGCAGTGAGTGCTACCATGCGGTGGATCATAGGTCCAAACCCTGTCCAGTCCAACATACAAAATTAAAGTATAAAATCTTTAAGGCGGCTGATATTTACATTCTTGTTCTTTGGTGTAAGCACCGGTTACCTGACATAGCTGATTTAGCACCGTTGTGTCTCAGCGTCATTTCGAGACACCAAGTGCAGCCAGGTCCGTTAAAACTTGATTTTCCCACCATACAGAAAGTCTTCCACTTTCTGTTCTATCACCAGGGAGTACTGCGTCGAAAACTTTCAAGGGCGGAGTGCTTGCATACATTCGGATGACATGACCTAGTCATAATGTACAGTATGATCGAATTTTTTTTGCAAAACCTTTCTCTCGAAAATTTCTCAATTTCTAACACCGAGAAATTGTCTACTCTTCTTCGCTATAAGCCACGATGAGAATGATGCAAAAATTATGCAGTTTGGTTTTTGTTCGTCCAGAGCAGACTTTACTTTTGAGTTTCCTCTCAGTCCAGCACCTGTTTGAAAGAGTGATTCTGCGTGTTAATGCTGATTTCAAGATAATCGAAATTATCTACAACATCAAAGGTTTGACTTCAAACGGTGACGCCTCTCTCTTCAGCTCCAGAGCTTGTATTATTGTCACCCGCTTTAGGTTAGGAAGTCATACGGTGAAGAGACACATTGTCGGAGAGTCAATTCAGTATCGAGTGGCCTGAAGAACTACATCATCCTTTTGAAGGACCTTTTGCAATATCAAGGTTAGACCCGAACCCTGACCTTCCGAAGGGTAGTACACTTTTAACCACACCTGGCTTTTTCGGCATACGTCAGCAGTTGTATACTCTTATAAAAGATTGTGTCTGGTCGATTTAACTTTGCATTTGTTATTATTTTCTCCAGCATTAAATTGAAGCAATTACACAATAATGAGTCATCCTTTTTGAAACCTAGTTTGGTACCGAACGGCACGAAGAGGTCCTACCCAACTCTGACTACGCTTCTGGTGTTGTCTAGTAAGTTTACACAGCTGTAAAGGTTTTGGGGGTATGGAAAATTCAGAATTAGCGATATAGAGGCAGCTCCTATTCGTACTGTCGAAGGCGGCCTTAAAATCGCAGGCTGAGAAGTGTTGCCTCCGTAAACTTAGTATACTCTAGGCATCGGTTACGAGATCACCTCTTTTGGCCTCATTTAAGTATGGTCCGCTTTTAAAACCTTCCATAAGTCGCCACATTTTATTCGAGAATTTTTGTGCGCTAACCTCTTTGTCTTTAGTATTGGGTATACAATATGTATTAAATGTAAATGGAGTCGAAAAATTACTTATATACAATTTTCCGAATTTGCTATGGTAAAATGGATTAAGGACCTTCCAAAAATAGATAATTTTTTATTTTCCTGAAACACAGTTGTTAAGTTTGTTTCTGAGATACTTAGCTTTTCAGCATTTCTCGAGTTATTTTCTGAAATAAAGTTGAAGTTGTGTAAAAATCATTAGGAGCAGTGTAGTTTGTGACCACAAACACTATTAGAAGATCTTCAATTAAGTTTTTTATGCTGCTCGCTACGTGAAAGGTATACAAATAGCAGCGTGGCTAAAGAGTCAACCACTCTGAAAAAAAGGTTGTTGAGTTAAATTTACATTTCAGCGCTTTCTTCTTCCGCAGAAAAGAAATCTGGAAAGAAGAAATGAAAAGGCGCTATCTTTTCCGCTTTTTCTCAACCTTTCCCCTATTCCACTATTCTCTGTGGCATTCTTCTTTATCTGTTGTTCTAACCATCTATTTTGGTGCCATTGTTGTTTGCTATTTGTTCCGCAGTTAACCAGATTTCTGCCTAAATGCGTTTGCGCTGTGTTGGGCGTGCGAGAGCGTAGCGCGTCAATGAATCGAAAGAAGCGGCGCTGAGATATGGCGCAATACAAACAACAGTTCAAGACCAATTCGCTTATATGCCGAGTTGGATATATGGCAGATGTTTTCGAATTTTTTTGCGCTTCTTACATTGGCATTTTCAGCGTGAAAATGCTCAGAATGTCAATAAGTACCAGTTTTATTCTTTCTTTTCAAGTTTGGGTTTGGTATTGTTGACCTAACGCAATACAGGATATGGGTGAAAATAGATATAAATATATAAATACTACGTATATTAAATGTTTTTATATACATATACAGATAGGTAGGTATATTAAAACATTTGCTTTTGTCCTTTCGCTTCAATGATGTAATTTTCCTTATCGATTACCTCATGAATTATTGGAAACAATTCAATTAAATTACAATTTTGGTGTAGTTAAAATGCTAGCAAGCAAATATGGAATGGCTGTATAAAAGTTTCTACTAAAAAAATTATTATTTCCTTACCAGTTAATTGAAGTTAAAGTACTTTGGCATATACACGTATGACATTTGATCAGATACCTCTGAGTGCTTTGAATAAGAGCGAAAAACGTTTTTTCCACGGTGGATAATTTATTTGACTCTCACAAATTAGTTTTTTCCGTATGCTATCATTTAATCAAAATATTTGTATTGTCCTTCAAGAGACAATAGCATTTTCATCGACTTCCACAAATCCAACTCGACCTATACGGCAAACTTCATGCGAGCTACAACACAGTTAGACCGAACATAGCACGGCTTTAAAGGAATCGAAGTAGAGAGCAGGCTCAGACAATATCTTCTATACAAATTTAAGAAGTGGCTATACCACTTCAAGATTCAGTTTTGAGAGTTCTTTTTCCACAAGTATCCCTGTGAGAAACGATTATAAAATTTAAAGATTCGGGACAAAAGGGCAATAGTCATAATTACAGACGCCCCAAAACTCCAAGATAGTGCTGTATGCACTATATCGATCCCGATGAGGCTGTGAGACCACTGCACAATGGTCCACTAAACCACTTCTTATAATATATTTTTGGCAATCGCAAATAAACATAAGATAAAAGAAAAAAGTTGCGGATCAGAAATTTCTATAGGTCATTTCACCTAACCTAGAAGCTGTTCCTATTTGCGAAATACATACATGCTTAAAAAGTGATGGATTTGGCTTGAGTTTGAAAGTGCGAAGAAAACAAATTGTCAATGAATTTAATTCTTGTCAAAATGCGAGTAATTTTAAACTTCACTTTTCATAACGTTATGTGGACACGTGGCAAGAGAGAATTATCTCGCTTAAGTAACGAAAGCAAGCATTATCATTCTCCCATCATTTTGAGCACTCCATTCTTGGAGCCTGATCTTATAAACGGATTAGTGCGTTAGCGTTATCGGTTTCACCTTTCATAGGGTGGATCCAAAAACAGATATAGTTTCTTTGCCTAACGAACTATATGGTAGTTGAGTTATGGTGCTCAATGTAAGCGGTCACATAGCCAAGTGATTAGTAGTACGATTATCATGCATAGGGTCTAAGTCGGTGTCAAGTTTGTTTTTGGTTTTTGATTAGTTTTAGTTTTATTGGTAGGATTCAGTTGTCCAAACGGTCAACGGTCGGCTGCTATCCTGGTAAGAGGAGCACTGCCATCAACTCCCTCAAAAGCGTTGCTAACTCTTCTCAACTTCCTTCCTCTGGACCTACACGGGAAATTACAAAGCAAGCTGTAACGTAATTAGATTGAATGCATCTCAATCTTGGAAGAGCACACTAAAATATTATCTCTCGCAGTAGTGCCGAAAGAGCTGGACTACGCCACCTCCAGTATGTGCTTCAGCAATCTTTTCTCCACCAGAATACCAAACAGAAATAATTTGGAAAACACCAACGCCATCAATAAGAGAGCCATAGCCATCTTTACAGGCGGCTCAAAGCTCGATGTGGTGAAGAAGTGGGCTACGGAATCTATTATCCGATGTTCTCTATAAATATGAGCATTAGACTATCAGGCCACTGGAGCGTCTTTCAAGCAGAATTCTTTGCCATCACGGAAGCCGCCGAGTGCCAGATGCCTGAATGAGATCACGTGCTGGTCACTATGCAACTATGGCCGAAGTTGGACGCTAAAAAATCAAAATATCTTATCCTTCTAGGTCGGAGTGGACTACCACTCGAATGATTTTTGACGCAGCTATAGATACGAAGAAGAGAAGGAGTCTATTGAATACTGCCTTTATCACTGTCCAGCCTTGACATCTGCGCAACACAAGTTCTTCGGGAAACACTTCTTCAACTTTCTCGCTGAGCCCGAATTAGTAGTCTCGCATTAATTTTCCAATTTTAAGTTTCATTTAGTTCCTATGCATTACTAATTTTTTACCCTAAAAGTCAACAACTCTTTTATTACTTAATTGTCATTTTAATATTAGTTATATTTTTCATAACTCCTCCCTTGAGTCTGATTTAGTAGATGATCATAGAAATATCGCCAGTGTTACTATGTACTGTATTTATTTTAAGTAATTTTTTTTTTCAAATTTTAAATAGATTATTTTTGAACTCCCCATTCACTAATTTACCGTTATCAAAATATCAGCTAAATATTCCAAAATTATTCCCTTAACAAATATTTCCTTATTTATTGTGTGTGAATTTATTTATTCTGTTCTCGAATGAATTCACTAAATTCACCAGCTGTTTTAATTGCAATTTATTAATTAGTGCAAATATTATGAAATTATCATAGTAATGTATGTAAATACCTACACGTATACACGCAAATAAGCGAGTATAAAAGTACTATTGTACAAAACTCACTCACTCACCTCAATGTCTGCACGGTATTATATTGAAATTGGCAAAGTTCACAAACTGTACTCCTCGAGGTGCTAATCCAACGCTCCAGGCAATGAATATGCACATATGTTAGCGAGCCCTTGCACAAACATGGTGAAACTAATCTGCAAATAGACAAAGCGGGCAGTATATTCAATTAAAAAAATATTTGCCACAAATTATTTGCTAAAAAAATGCGTTAATAATGTTTGATTAAAAATTTAAAATGAACACATATAAATATATGTACATATGGTACATATGTAATATAGGTAGTTCACGGATATAACGCCTGCACTTATTTACATCGGTACATACACATGCATATCCACATCCGTTTGTTTGTTTAATCATTTTTGCATAAAATTTTTAGAATTGCAATATGCTCATCATATTACAACGAAAATAGAGATAAGCATCCGGATGCGAGTTCACTGCAGGCAAAAAAATATATATATATATATATTTATTTTTAACTAATTATTGGCTCTTTTATGCAACTTTAATTAAATATCAAAATATTGTAAATTGCATATTCGATATTTTATATTTGCACAGTCGACCAGAGATAAGATAAACAAAGGATTTATCAATTTATGTGTTAAAAATTTAGCTGGTATATATTTTGTGTTAGAATTTTTGCGTGGCCCTGTAGGGAATGATGACGTAATCAAGTAAGTCAGTAGAGAATAGATCAGCGTATATGGTGAAATGGTGTGGAGTCAAGCTTCTAGGTATGCAGTTACAGTATCGGGGCTGTATTCATTTCCTACTCTTGTGACCACTTCGTACACCCTGGAAATGTGATCAACGCTTGCCCAAGATGCCGTAACCAACCCGTTTGCAGCCTTGGGTCATGGCTAAAAGAGAAGAAGCTTTATTTGAGTCACTAAAACATATTGGAATTAAGGATTTGCTGACGTCTAATTGCAGGGTCTTCTCATCAGAGTTCCGGCTGCGAGCGTATGTTAGTCATGAAGCTAGTGGCTCGCTATATAAATGCGTAAAGAACTTAAACCTACCCTTCTAGCGAGGTGGTGCGCTGGGTTTGGGAATGTCCGGTCCCTTAATTGAGAAGATGCCCCTGCCCAGCTGGTAGCTGTCCAAATAAAATTAAAGGCTGACATCACCGCCGTCTAAGAAGTGCAATGGACGGGACAAGAAAAGAGGAAGGTGGGTCCTTATGAAATATACCACAGCTGCCATTTATATATAATTGGCGCTTTTTGGCCGGCTCCTCCTCCAATTTGTGGTTTTGCGTCTTAATGTTTTCCAACAAATGGAGGGACTTACAGTTTATTCTAAGTCGCCTCCGAACGGCTGATTGCTTTTTATGAGGAGCTTTATGGCATGTCCGCAATTAGAAAACTTAACTTAGTTTTTTTTTTTAAATTAATTTTATATAAATTTTAGGATGTTAGAACGATACCGGGATATGAACCCGCGCCTTCCAAATGGGAGTAATGGTGCTAACCACTCGGCTCCCGCGGCCGCCAAAGGGACGCAAATTTGGTGTCGGATTCGTGGGGAGAAGTACTGGCATTCACTCCATTGGACAAACGTCTCACCACAATTCGCATCAAAGCAAAAGTTTTTAACATATCGATGATTTTCGACCACATTGCTATGGTAGGGAAGTATGTTGTGACAAAGGATGCCTGCTATGAGCGCTTGGAGCTTACTAAAAAGCGCTGTGTCTGCCACGATGTGAAAATCGTGCTAGGCGACTTTAATGCCAGGGTGGGCAAAGGTGTAATTGGAACAACTATCGAAAAATTCAGCTTCCCCAACGAACACCTCCGTCGGGGTCTAAAATGTGGTTGTCTGTACTACTAGATTCCAGCACAAGAAAATTCATCATGTTAGCTGCCTGTCTCAAGATTAACAAACTCTAAAGTAGATCTAACATGTTGTGATAGATGTACGACATGTATCAGTGTATACTTGGAGGACCCAACCTTGACTTGGACTACTATCTTAAATCAGCTAGGATACGCATCCGAATCTATGTAGCAAAGAGCGAATGTCATCAAACTCAATGAAGACTCGAAGTTGAAAAGCTGCAATCATAACAGACAGCAAAATGGTATTTTATTACATACCCTTTGCAATTTTAACGAATGTATTTTTGTTAATAAGGGCCCACAGTGCTAACATAATATAAATAAGCTTTTCTTACCTCTCTGGATCTTCAGAGTTGTGACAAATACGACAAACCAGTGAACCAATCGAGCGCACTGAGCCAGTGGGTGTAGTTTGAGGCGCGCCTTCAACGCCGCCACCACCACCACCAGCATCGATGTCAGCCGTTTCCGCCTCCTTAGACGCAGTTAAGCTCTTCTGCTTAACACCACCAGCACTGCCAGCCTGCAGCATGAGTTCATGCGTCGCCGCCAACTGACCGGCATCGCAATCGACTGAAATGTGGCCAGTCGTTATCGCTTGCTCTGAGTGTGCCAACAGTATGCGGTCCAGCGTTTGCTCGCCCGCAAAACTTTTGTCCTCCGCTGATTGTGCACCGCCGTAAAGTATTGACTTCAATACGCTGCTTTCGGATTGGTCGGAAAGTATGGTACAATCGGAGTCATCGGATTTTTGACTAAGCGGTTTATCATTATACTCCAGTCCCTGTGGGTTTACCATGGTTTGGTTGCCATACGTTGGGCCTGCAGTTAGTTTTTCCTCTTTACATATTTTAGGTATTACCTTGATACCGGCAGCAACCTTGGCCGCAAGCACCGCAAGCGTTGGCAGTGCTGTGTCCACCTTGGTATTCGCCAACGCTGGACGTAGAAGATGAGAATGTGCATGAAAGGGATGTGAAAAAATAAATTTAAATTTTAAATGCAAGCCAAGGCTGCGCTTCTGCGCTTCGTCAGCTAATTGAAGTAATTATATTTTTACAGTACATTCTTGCCGCTTTGACACATATGTCAATATGTTTCTTATTGACTTTGCCTTGAGGCAGCTTATAGACAATCATATTACTGCTGCTCAAAGTCAAGTAAATATGTACATTAAATGTTAGTAAAAGATGCATTAAGAAGCTTCCGTCGCATTTACGTGGACTTTTCAATGCAGCCCAATGGGAATTAACACTCATTCATATACCATACATACACATATGCATTCAAGCATGTTCATATGTGTATATAAACAATCATACATACAAACCTTCCTCTGTGTGTCCGCTGGCGTTTAAAATACTTTTGCTCTCCATGCTTCTTTGTTTGTTTTCCTTTTATTCTTTAGCCGTTGAGCTGCAATCATGCACTAAAAGCTTCAATATTTCCTTGTATTTTGTGATTTTTTCTTGGTTTTTTAAGAATTCAATAATAAAATAAATTTCACTTGAAATTTGGCTTTCAATGAAATTATTCATTCAAAATAATTTTCATTTTTTATCTTTGTTGTTTCATTCCTTCTTTCAGATTTTACTTAAATAGCAAAGTTTTTGTAATTTTTTAAGCAAAATTCATGATTTTTCGTAAGTGTGGGTGGGCATTATTGAGTCTGTGGCCACAAGGTCGCCTAAACCCTTTTTGAGCCAGTTCATTTCAGTAGTAGAACTGAAGATGAGTTAGTGAAAGCGTTTTAGAGAAGAATTGGCTTTAAAGAAAAACTTTATATGTTCAGAGACCTGTTCTCCTGTGACTTTTAAAGTTTGTATTTTAATAAAATTTTCTAGCTTTCAAAATAGGTACATCATTGGTCTGACACACAATTGATTAGGAGGTTCATAAAAGTAAGGTGTAATTATTACTAGGTGTGTCATTAGATTCACTGCAATTTTCCGCAGAAGAAATAAGCTTCTAATATATATGTATATTATATTCATTAAAATCGAAGACTACTGATTTTGTCAAAATTTAAGTAAACACGTAGTCATCCTTACTTCAATACAACGAGAACACGTTTGCCACATATACGAAGGGTCATTCTAAAGGGTCACACTTGATAAATCACTTCCATTCATAGTTTAGAAATATTTTAGCGTCAATCTCAAGATCAAGGCTTAGCGTACAACTAAATTAATTAAATAGGTATTTCAAAGAATAAATCTTCTTATAATTCATTTTTAGTATTGCCTAGAAGGGCAGAGTATTTTTTGAGTGGATCGAAATTTGATGATAAAACCGATATAGCTTTGCCTTAATATTTTTGATAACTTCTTGCTGCGGATTCCATCTCTGCGATTAATTTAAAATATGTTGGGCAGGAGGACCCCAGCCGCACACTGTTGGGCTTTATATGTTTCGTTCAATTTATAATTGGTATTGTAAAGAAAGTGCTAAGCAAGGAGTATCGAAAAGTCTTAATCATGTTTCAATTAAGTCAAATTATTAAATTCCCCTGATATTATTGGCACCTATTATTGGAGGTGCGTTGCAGAAATGGACAGAGTTTTGTAAGTAAGTCGATTGTGGTTTTTCAGTGATCTCCATTCCGAAGTAAGATGTTTTATGTGTTAATATCGGTCGGAAATCGCCTGAACCGTTAAGACAAAAGGAATACAATTCAATAAAATTTTGATTATTTTGTTTCTCATGTCATGGAAAGAAATAATCTCATGTAAATCCATCAATAGAATTTATTCAAACTCGTCGGCTTCTAGACGGAAGAAGAAATATTGACCAGAATAACCCAAATTTTTTATTTTAGTTAACATTAATTTTTAATTGTATGGTATATAATATTTTATTTTAATTTTTTTATTTTATTTTACTTCATTTTCTCTATTTATTTTTTTATTTTATTTAAATTAATTTTATTTTTTTTTCTTTATTTTATTTAATTTTATTATTTTTTTATATTATTTCACATATTATATTTTGTTTTATTTTATATTGTTCTATTTTATTTTTTTTTTAATTTTTTTATATTATTTTATTTTATATTATTTATTTTATTTTATTTTATTTTATTTTTTTATTTTATTTTACTTTATTTTATTTTATTTCTTTTTATTTCTTTTTATTTTACTTTATTTTATTTTATTTTATTTTATTTTATTTTATTTTATTTTATTTTGTTTATTTTATTTTATTTTATTATATTATATTATATTATATTATATTATATTATATTATATTTTATTTTATTTTATTTTATTTTATTTTATTTTATTTTATTTTATTTTGTTTATTTTATTTTATTTTATTATATTATATTATATTATATTATATTATATTATATTATATTTTATTTTATTTTATTTTATTTTATTTTATTTTATTTTATTTTATTTTATTTTATTTTATTTTATTTTATATTATTTTATTTTATTTTATTTTATTTTATTTTATTTTATTTTATTTTATTTTATTTTATTTTGTTTATTTTATTTTATTTTATTATATTATATTATATTATATTTTATTTTATATTATTTTATTTTAATTTAATTTGTTTTATTTTATTTTATTTTTTTATTTTATTTATTTTGTTTTATTTTATTTTATTTTATTTTATTTTATTTTATTTTATTTTATTTTATTTTATTTTATTTTATTTTATTTTATTTTATTTTATTTTATTTTATTTTATTTTATTTTATTTTATTTTATTTTATTTTATTTTATTTTATTTTATTTTATTTTATTTTATTTTATATTATTTTATTTTATTTTATTTTATTTTATTTTGTTTATTTTATTTTATTTTATTTTATTTTATTTCATTTTATGTTTTTTATTTTATGTTTTTTATTTTATTTTTTTATTTTATTTTTTTATTTTATTTATTTTGTTTTATTTTATTTTATTCAATTTTATTTATATTATTTTATTTTAATTTATATTATTTTATTTAAATTTATTATTAAAATGAGCTATTTTTGTACTTTATTGCCTTTTAATTTAAGTTTGTTAGATTTAATTTGCTTTCATCTAATTATTTTCATTTTTTGGAAAAACATCGAGGCAAAATCACGAATTGGAGAAGAAGCTCGGCCGAAAATCGCTTCAGCGGTTACAATATATGTATATATATATATATATATATATATATATTTATATTTATCTACATTTTAATTTTTTATTATTATATTTTAACTTATTTATTTTAGTATGGCTCTGAATATTTTTTCTGTCTGGTTTTTATTTATATTTTTTTTATATATATATTTATATTAAATCTTTAGTTATTAATATATTTTTATTGCTTTTGATATAATTGTTTTAACTTTTTTGGTATTTAATTTTTTTTTTGTATAAATCCTTACTAAAAATCTTTCTTTCTGTTGTTTTCTCTTCATATAAATCAGCGCACTGACCGAGAAGAAAGTAAAATAAAACTAGAGAAAACAAAATTCACACATTAGGTATATGTAGACACATACATCCATATATACATATTGTGGCAAAATAAATTTATATGCACAATTTGTAATATTCAGACACACTTAAGCTTTGATTTAAGCAAACGAACTTCTAATAAGTTTCCGGTCAGCGAGCTACCAAAACCTGAAACTTACAAACATACGGGAACATACAAATTTGTTGTAGTGCATATCTGTTTATACTTTTATATATACCCAAATTTGTGGGTATGTCGGATTTGGTGTTTTGTTGTTAAAGCAAACTTCCGATCGATTGAAACAAGGCAACAATGCAAAGTTGAAGGGAGTATTTATAGTATTGCACAAAAATAACGGTATAAATATGTGTAAATGTATGGGAACGTACTAAGCATTCGTAACTTAAGAGAATATTCGCTTTGTTTCAAGTTTTGCTTGCTGCTGTTTTTCAACTTGATTTTTTCTGAGCATTTTAGTATAAGCAAAACTTACTGAGCGATAAATCAAAGCCAACAGGAAGTACAAAGTTGTATCATTTCCGGCCACAAATGTATGTATTCCACAGTAAGTGTGTGTGCTACCAACGAACAAGTCAGTTCCTGGTCGTGTATTCATTTGTATATTTGCAAAGTTCGCTCAACTGCTATCGGTTTTTCCATAAAAAGTAAATAACCTGTAGGAAATTCTATCAACACAAAGTGCATGATTTACTTATTCACAGCAAGTACTGAATATTTCTCACGCTTCCATTTGCTTCCATTTTTTTAACTGTGATTTCTTATATGTATATAATAGGCGCTTTGTAACCGTTGAAGCGGTTTTCGGCCGAGCTTCTCCTCCAATTTGTGGTTTCTGCGTCTTGATGTTTCTCCAACAAATGAAGGGACCTACAGTTTGCACTAAGCTGTCTCCGAACGGCTGATGGTATTTTTTACGAGGAGCCTTTATTTAATGCTAGAAGTACACTCGGAGGGGTGGACATTCCCTGCAGAGGGGCGACCGCAATTAGAAGATTTAACCTAATTTTTTTAATTAAATTAATCTTCCATAACTTTTGCATGTTGGTGGCACCGGGATTTGAACCCGAGTGTTCGGAATGTCAGTTCGCAATGCTATCCACTCAGCTACCGCGGCCTCGCTTTCTTGCTTTGATTAAATTGCATAAATTTCCATACCTTTTTTGATTTTCCTTTCTACTTCTTACAACGATTTACGGGACCTGCCAGAAGTTGCTTTGCTATCGTTTTGAATACATCAAAATAATCGTTCAATTCGTATGGTCAGTTCAAGTACTCTCTTCTGAGCTTACATTTTCACACCGGTGAAGTGTGAAATTTATATATTTATGTAGGTATTTGTAAGCAGCGTGTGGTCATTTATTTCAAAAGTTATTTTCTGTGCGGTAGATACTTTAAGGTGATAAGGGAAGTGCGAACACAATAATTAAACGTTTAGATTGGTGAAAATGGTAAGGTTTAGGAGTAGTGAGCTACAGGCAAAATTATTATAGGCAAATAAAAAAAAATGTGGTGTAAACTCTTTAAAGTATTTTTGGTTTAATATTATTTATGAACATTCTTATATTTGATAGGATAACACAAGGATTCGCTAAACCTTTTAAATTGTATGGTTGAAATACAAAATAGGTTCTTTTTAAAAATACTCCTCTAATTTATAGCATTATCATGTAAGAAATACGCTTAGGGTGGTTTGTCTTAGTTGGCATAATCAGGTTTCTTATTCGACACATTTCTGTTCTCATTATGTGGTTTTAGAATTTCCACATAGAATATTATTTCGGAAGTTCAGATCTTTGGATATCCCTTTTTAGAAACTCTAAAAATATTATTTAAAAAACTTCGATCGATTCCATTTGGCGATTTTCGGTGGTCAAAAGAGATGGAACAACGAACTTTGTCTAGAAAATGAATTAAGGTATAACAAAGTATGTGAAATATTAACAAAGACATTCCGAGAATGTCGTGAAAACTTTGAAGATGACTAATGAGAAAAATATATGGTTGTGTGCCACAGCCCAAATGTGCCTCTGTGGGTTTAACATGTGACACAAGAGCACAATTTGAAGGCTCACAGCTGCATTTGTACATTTGAACCTTCATTTGGAACCGGTCAGATCGGCCGACTATAGCATATAGGTACATACATATATGGCCGATTTTTCAGATTTAAGATTCTTGAACATGAAAATGAAACACGCTTGATTCTTCAAGTTTTCTTCGATAAAGGTGACAACGAAAATCAGGCAGCTGAAAATGTGAAAACTGTCTATGGTTGATCACTCTCAAGCTTGGTTCCGTCGCTTTCGTTCCTTTTTATTAAATCTATTATACTGCACTGTTCATTTGCAGGAGCCGGCCAGACGGAACCACTATAAAATACTTTTAGAATAGAGATCTAAGATTTTGAGTCATAAATCCGTGAAAAATAGAGGCTTTTTTTTGTGTCCGAGATTCAGCATACTGCATACTTAAAATCATACAAATATTGACTTTTTCGCATAGCATCTGTACAATGGATTTCTTAAATGGTATTGAATGAAGTATTGAATCGAAAAATTTTCAAAAATACATGCCATACAGAAAATGGCATGTCAGTGCACGAGTCCAAAATTAATGAAAATTAATTTTTCTAACTGCGGTCGCTCCTCGGCAGAAAATGCCAAGTACTCTGAGAGTATCTTTGATGTGAAATAAAAATGCTTCTCAGAAATATCCATCAGCCGTTTGAAGGCGGCTTAGTAGAAGCTGAGGGTCCTTCCATTTTTTGGAAAAACATCAAGACGCAAACCCACAAATAGAAGCAGGAGCTCAAGTGTCAATTTCATTGTAGATATATAATAAATATATAAATGATATGTTCACGAAAACTATAAACGCCTCAGCATGGCCGAGGTCATCACACCGTTCTTGCTCCTGGTTGAAATTTCCCTTAACTTTGCTCTGATAATCATAATTTTATCATACGTGTATATCAAATTCTTTTCCGTGAATACAAAGATATCGAGTTAACAATGCCTTTTAAAATTTTTACCGAGTTTTATCTTTGTCATTTGAACTCTGAGAAAGGTCCGGTAGTCGAGAAAGACAAATAATCTGTAATAAATATTTAAGTTATTGCTGCTGTAAATTTTCGTTGTTGTTGCTATAACTAGCGTTAACATTTCGGGCATTGCTTATACATAAAAGTTTTAATGTGTTTTTCGCCAAAAATTTTGCCCCCAAAACGTTCATACAGCTGAGCGCACAACTTCACACCTTTACAACTATACAATATCAATGCCAACATTTATGCACACAACCACCAGTTTAAACTAAATACAACCACAAGTGATGTACCTCAGCAAATGACCGAAACACCAATACCTCTCTAACATACACACCAACACAAATATCACCAGGGCACACTCGGCAGAGACCAAGGCGGCCATTGTAAGTTGAAGAATTACAAACGATAATAAAATACTGTTACACAGTGTAAAGTAAAACTACTGTACAATTTATTCAAACCCCCAAAAATCTTATTAAATTGTTTACAAGTAAAAGTTTTCTTGTATAACCACCAAGGGAACCTCACCTCGTCTCATGGTTGCACTCATTTGTAGGGACACACACACACACCTAGACAACTGGTCAGATTTACACCTTCCGACATTCGACCAATGAAGAGGTGAAAATGCTCTTCATTACAGCGAAAGCAAGGAGTGCCCCTCACACGTGTTCTTGACGCCGGGTTGGGCAGTTGAGTGGTACTTGCTTGCCTGCGGGGGAGACCGTGCAGTGGTGTAAGTAAAACTTTTCACTTTTGGATTTTAATGAAATATTAAAATCTTTTAGGGTGTTTTATAGTTTGTAAAACTTTGTTTATGTCTTAAGTGCAAGTGAGACTTGGCACAACTTACTCAACCGTTATATGATAGCTTGCGCTTATTTATTTACGGCGTACATATTTATGTTGCTGTATTTGTTGTACACATTGTCCGCTGCGAAGGCCATCGAACCATGATGGCTTCAAATAATG
>JAWMAG010000029.1:7025000-7202500 GCA_037013455.1 Ceratitis rosa
TTTTCGTTTCACTTGTTCTTAAACAGTGCTCATGGTACAGCGCATCATAAGCTGATTTGAATGCTGGTTATAACTTTCGTTTTCCCTATTTACCACGCCAACTTTCATAGTTGAATGAATTTTCACGCATGTACGTGACAGATTTTCAGTTTATTTTAGCCCACATATAAAGAATTTTCAAGTCAAGTTGTGAAGTTGTGTGTGGGTCACTGAGACAAAGTGAGCATGCTAAATGTGAAAATTTTTATGCTTAGCGGTATTTTTATCCTACTTTAATTTTTTCCACTTTTTTCTCCGTCAGCCGTACACATGGGTCAGGTTAACCTTCACTGGTTCGCTTTCATTTAATTTTGTTGTTGTTGTTTTTTTAGCACCCAACGACTACAGTTTCAGTTCAATGGCGAGGAAATTAAGCGCATTAAGAGCTGATTGTTGACAGCATTGAAATTGTGGCCGCACGTGATTTGACCCAAAGCATTAAAAATTCAAACAACAACTTTAGCGTGAAAAGTTTAAATACAGATTTATATGAAAATGTGAATAATTTAACGAAATTAAAAATATTCCAAAAGGGTCATATAAATGCCGTGGGGTAAAAATTAAAAAATCATTTGTTATGTCAAGTCAGGCATTAACAAAGCTGCAATATTTTTTTTTTAATTAATAATAAAAGACTTCCATTTTATGCTTCCTAATTTTGCCACTAAAATGAGTTTAAGGTCGAAACTATGGGAAAGCTACTAAAGAGAGTTTTAACTATTTTTGTGTGAAAAATTGTGCTGTGAAGGAGCCATCGTTTTCAAATAATATAATATTTATTAAATGTTAAGCACCTTTTGAAATAAAATTAAAATACATTTTTTTACATTCGAAATTAATATATTAGTTTATAATTTGTTATTGGAAGTTTTTTTGCTTAAGAAAAAAATGGAAATAAAAATAAATTAAATAGAAAACAGTAACAAAAAACAATTTTACTTCACCATAAATGCTAACAAAACTAAAGTTATAAAATAAATCTAAGCAATTCGTAATTAGGGAGCAGTCAATACCATAGACAGTGTACATAAAATTCAAAGGACGCCAAGGCAACGAGTCAGTTGGTAGGAGTAAGCATTCAAGCTTAAAAACGGAATGTAATTTTCATAAGTTCTCTCAGCTTTTGGTTTTATATTACAGGGTGTGTCGTTAACTGTTTTGAGCTACATACTTAACCAAATGTATAATCTACACTATAGGTATGTGTAGCTATATGATAAACTAAGGCGAAATATTAAGGTGTGCACATGGTGAAATGGGTATAAACATATATGTATTGCAATTTAAATACATGAAAAAAATGTCCTTCAGGAAGCTGTAAAAAAGAATCCCTACGCCTTCTCAAATAAAAACAAGACCAGAGTCTTTTCAATTTTAATTAGTAATTTAGATTTATTAAATTAAATCCAATTGTGAAAATATATATACATATATACGTATAAAAAGAAATAAGGAGACTCACCAATGATGTGGCTGCTGTGGCTGTTGAAATAAAAAAGGAGGCGGAAGACCGGTAAAAATGGTCTTTTAAAGATTTCCACAGAGGGTGGAAATCTAAAACGGGGCTAACAGGACTCTTCCCATAACTTTGAAGAGTCACGTATTAGCGAAACACAGCAGCGCCATCTGTTGGTGAATCTTATGGCTGCTGCCCAGGGTTGCACGCATAAACATGCCGCCCGCCTTGCAGCAACACTGCAAAAAATAATTATACAACTTCTAAAATTTACAATGCATTGTTATTAAAGTTCAAAGCCTTAATCTAAATACAATTTCAATTTCAAATTTACATTTCAAAGTTTTCTGATTGACAATTCATTTTATTTTTACTTTACAATTCATTTTTTTTTTTTTTTTTCTTAACACTAAATTTTTCGCCCTCCATCGCTGCCGTCTAATAAGGTGAACAGCCAGAAATCACCCATCCAAATATGGTGTTCTGGGCAGCCGGTCGAGTCGGGGTTGCTGGCATCAGTCCTGGCCGCAATATCATTCCGTACACATCGGCCCCGAGAATCAGCGACACCGCACTGGACCTGTAGAAGGTAGGGTCTGCCAACCGCAGATTGTCGAATTCGTCGACGACCCTTGCATCCAATGTGCGTGCTGGTGTAGTTTTCGTAAGGCTTGACACCACCTTGACATTCACGCTGATTCGATCACGCCAGCCTTTTAGCGTGATGCTTACGTTGTCAGCATATTCGCGTGGCAGCAGGTGTAGTCGTCTCGCCAGCGTTCTCGATACCGATGACCTCGATTGCCCTGGGTCGATCAAGGCACGAACCGGGTGGCCTCGGCCACTTGTCACCACTCTCACCATCACCGTTGGGGTGAGGACAGACATGCCCATTGCGCTTCGAGCGGGTCCTTTGATCCGCTCCCGCGCGTCTCTCACCGCCTGAGGCCGCTTTTGCGGGTTGTTATTGCGCCTTACTGATGAGGCACTTCTTGATGCTGGTGTGTGTGGCCGCTGAACCACGGACCGGATACCCGACAGAGGCGGTCTGAGTATCGGGGGGTTTGGGTTGCTGGTCGCTTCATTTTCGGGTGGTTCCAGCACTTCGTCGTCGCTGGCATTGATCTCCAGCACCTCGTCATCACTGGAGTCCTCTGGTAAGGCTTGGGCCCGGTAAGGACAGTGCCGTCTCTTATTCCGGTGATCTACGGGATCTACGACCGGCGACACGTCTTCCTCGCTCCTGTCTGTTTCCCACAGGTGCAGGAGACTGTGGTGCCGCTCCTGACAGCGGTCGCAATTCTTGGTTGAAGGGCAGTTGTTGGCCATGTGATGCGGGGATAAGCAATTGGCGCAGTGCCGATGGAGGAGGACAGCCCTCAGTCTCTCCGCTGGCTCCAGTCGACGCATCTGTCGGCAGAACAGCAACCGGTGATTGTGGTGGCATACGGGGCACCGGTGTTGTTCCCTCGGTTGTTGTTTGCTGTTGTTGTTGTTGTTGTTGGCACGAACCATGTTGAAAATCTCTGGAATTATAGATATCATTAGTGTTTTTTACGACGGGAAGCATAATTAATTTCACAATTGGACGTGTTATTATGCCTCGCGTCGTAAGTAGATCAACCACTCTAACTCTGTTATCGTGACCTAAGAAAACCCTAACCACTTTGCCAAGTCGCCACTCGTTCGGGGGTAGGTTGTCCTCTTTGACAACTACAAAATCGTCAACCTCTAAGTTTCGTTGAGGAAACTGCCACTTCACTCTCTTGTGCAGTTCCTTTAGATACTCCACCTTCCATCGCTGGCAGAATCCTTGGTGAAGTGCTTTCAGTTTCTGCCATCGGTTGATGATTGTCATCGGGTTTCCGCTGATTTCGGGCTCAGCGATTGCGAGCAGCGGACTTCCAATTAGAAAATGTCCTGGGGTTAGAGGTTCAATTGACTCGGGGTTATCGGAGAGTGGACTAATCGGTCGGGAATTGAGGCAGGCCTTGATTTTGGCCAGTAACGTCGAAAATTCCTCCATGGTAAAGCGCATTGCACTTGCTACTCTTCGAAAGTGCGTTTTGAAGCTCTTCACTCCTGCCTCCCATAATCCTCCCATGTGAGGAGCCCCTGGAGGAATGAAGTGCCAGTTGATTTCCTCATGCGCATATGACCGCATGGTGAGCTGAGACGCTTCAGTCATGAATTTCCTGAAATCATGCTTCAACGCCTTGTTGGCTCCAACGAAGCTTGTGCCATTATCCGAATACATATGAAGCGGACAACCACGTCTTGCTACAAACCTCGCGAATGCAGCCAGAAATGTTGACGTTGATAAGTCGCTTGTCGCTTCCAGATGAATTGCCTTTGTAGCGAAACACACAAATACGCAGACGTATCCTTTGGTTATTAGGCATGCACGGCCTGTGTAGTTTTTAATTTCGAACGGGCCCGTGAAATCTACGCCCGTATTGGTAAAGGGCCTGGATACCTCCGTTCTTTCCGGTGGAAGCGCAGCCATTAATTGTTCTCGTGTCCTCTTTCTATAAATGAGACAAACTTTGCAATTATTAATAACCATTTTTATTAAATTTTTTAACCGTACTACCCAATATTCTGACCTCATGAGTCTCAGCATGAGCTGATTTCCACCATGTAATGAAATCAGGTGTGAGAACTTGACAAGAAGTCGAGAAAATTGGCAATCATACGGTAAGATTGTCGGGTATCGTTCGTTGTACGATAGCGATGCTAGCGCTAGTCGACCGCCTACTCTCATTATTCCGTTCTTATCAAGAAATGGATTGAGAGTGCGGATGGAGCTCTTAGCGCTCACTGAGTTAGCTGAAGCTAGTGCATCGTATTCACCCGCAAGACAACGCTTTTGGGTCAATAGAATTAATCGCGTTTTTACATCTCGAATTTCATCTGCTGTAATTTCCGCAGATCCGTGCTGATTTAATAATTTAAATACCGGATGTATTTTTCGATAAAATTGAAAAATTCGCGCAACTACCCTCAACGCGCGTGAGAAATCGGAGAATCGTTCCAAGATGTCTTCTTCATCTATGATTCGTGCTGCGTGAGTCCTAACGCTTTTTTGCTCCAGTTCCGTTTCTAATGGCTCACTCTGCCTCTGAGGCCACTCACACGGTTGCTCCTTTAACCAGCTTGGACCATGCCACCACAGAGTACTCTCCGCAAGTTCTTGGGGGGATGCGCCGCGGCTACCAAGATCTGCTGGATTTTCCTTTGAATCCACATGATTCCATCCAGTCGATCCGACGAGTTCCTCGATCTTCGAGACTCTATTCGCCACGAAGGTAGTCCAGCAACACGGGGGCTTCTGCAGCCATGAGAGTACAATAGTGGAGTCTGTCCATTTGTATACCACTGGTTGAGCAACATCGAACTGTGGAAGCAAAGCGTTAATTAATTCTGCCAGAAGTAGTGCCCCACATAACTCCAACCGTGGTAGAGATATTGTTTTTACTGGCGCTACTTTGGTCTTGCTTACCAGCAGATTTACGTGTGGAACGATATTTGAATTTCGTTCTCGGACTCTTATATATAATGCCGCAGCATATGCCTTCTCGGAGGCATCACAAAACCCATGAAATTCAACTTCATTCCATGGAGTATACCTAACCCACCTTGGAATTCGGATTTTCGAAATGTGAACATAGTTTTTTAAAAAATTCTCCCATCTTACGTAAATACTTCTTGGTATGTTGTCATCCCAGTCTACCTTAGTCAGCCAAATATCCTGCATCAGGATTTTTGCCTCGATGACGATTGGTCCTAGCCAACCAGCGGGATCAAACAATTTTGCTACACAGGATAATACCTCTCTCTTGGTGTAGTCTGGTTTTACGTGCATCTCCTGGACATTGAAATGAAACCTATCTTGTGCCGCATTCCATCTGATGCCTAACATCCTTGCCTCGCTTACGTCGTCAATCTCCAAGAAATCTTCCTTGAGAAGATGCTCCTTTGGTACGTCTACTAAAATATCCTTGGAGTTTGAGGTCCACTTTCGTAGTGGAAATCCTGCACCATTGAGTGCCTCGACCAGTTCATTCCGTGTACGAATGGCTGTCTCGCAATCGTGTGCTCCTGCGAGGACATCATCAACATACATATGTTGCTTTAAAACCCTGGATGCTAAAGGGTACTTTAGGCTGATGTCCTCTGCCAGCTGTAATAACGTCCTTATTGCTAGATATGGGGCACAATTAACTCCGAAAGTCACGGTTTGGAGTTCATAATCCACAATCTCCTCTTCGGATGATTCCCTGAAAAGTATCCTATGAAACCGTGCGTCATTTGGATGTAGCAAGATTTGCCGATACATTTTCTCAATATCTGCGTTGAATACATATTTGAACAATCTCCATTTAAGTAGCAACGCAATGAGATCGGCTTGGAGAACTGGTCCAGGATGTAGTACATCGTTTAAACTTACCCCATTAGATGTCGGGTTAGATGCATTAAACACTACACGAACCTTTGTAGTAGTGCTGTCGGGTTTTATTACTGCATGATGTGGCAGATAATAAGATCCTGGTCCTTTGTTTCCAAGCCTGCTGTCTACTGGTTTCATATGACCGAGAGTTATATATTCTCGGAGTACCCGATGGTATTCCACCTTAAGCTCCGGCTTTCGCACCATGGCTGCTTCATTCCTCAGAAATTGCTGCAATGCACCGGTCCTTGAATATCCAAGATTTATGTCTTCTGGGAATTCCTGCCGAAATGGAAGTGTCACCATATATTTTCCATTTTCTGTTCTGGTCGTTGTATTTACATACTGCTGCTCGCAGAATGTTTCCTCCGGGGTGATCTGTTTTTTACTTGGGACTTGCTCTAGCTCCCAAAACCGAGTGAGCTCAGAGCTCGAAATCTCGGTGTACATTGAAACATATGATTGTGTGATCATATTGGGGGGGTGAGGGGTTGGACCTGTTAATATCCAACCAAAGACTGTCTCCTGCGCCAGAAGAGAGCCCAAAACGTTCTTCTTAACGTTTCCCATCATTATTTGCGGGTACAAGTCCGCACCAATTACCAAGTCAACCTGCTGACTTTTATTAAAGTTGGCATCGGCTAAGTGAATTGGGGGCAGTAGGCCAAACTCGACTTGGTCTACTGAAAACTGGGGGAGGTTTCCTGTCAGTTGGGGGAGAATCAGGCCTCTTGCCTCGATTCTAAACTGGGGGTTGACAGGAGAACCTAAAACGAATTGTGCGACTTCTCGCACCTTAACCGATGTCGATGCATTAATTCCGCATATCTGTATGTCAGCCGGTTGAATAGGTAATTTGATGATTCGTTGCAACCGCTTCGTGATAAAGGTGCCTTCTGAACCCGAATCAAGAAGGGCTCTTGCCTCATAGTTCACTCCAGAATAGCAGATATGTACCATCGCCGTACCTAAAATTACATTTTTCGCATTTTTTGCGAAAAGTGCGTTGACATTCCTTGATGTGGATGGGGGTTGATCAGGCCTCGTCTCCGCATTTCCTGATGCTGGCCTATTGTTTGCAGTCGACGGACTATTCCCACTTGGATACCGATGCAGCAGTGAATGATGTCGTTGATGGCAGTTTAAGCAGCTAAACGTGCTCTTGCAATCTCTTGCTAGGTGCGAATGTGCCAAGCAGTTCATACACAAATTATATTTTCTAGCTATTTTGACGCGATCGTCAACTTTCATAGCTAGAAATTTTGGGCATGCTTTTAACACATGGATTTGCTGTGGACACAGCTTGCAGGCAGGTGGCGAAAACTGAGCATGATGAGTTGATACCCTTTTTCCAAATGATGGTGCTGGAGCGCGACTCTGCATTGTCCTGGACACTCTTGTACTTTGAATGTCCGAAACCGTTTCCAGCGTCTGAAACCTATTTGTCAAAAAATTATCTAGTTCCTCCCACCTCGGAATTTCGGCCTTCTGCACAATTCCTTGCTCCCATAGAGCTAATGTGGTGTCCGGCAACCTACTGGAAACTAAAAAGACAAAAATTGCATCCCAGTTGCTTATCTCGATTCCATACATCTGCAACACTGATATGCAATTGTTTACTGCTCTTTGTAAACTCTTTATTTCTGCGCCGCGTTCGGCAGTCACAGTCGGTAAGTTGAACAACGTTTTCAACTGACTGTTTACCATAACCCGTTTGTTTTCATAGCGCTCCGATAAGTTCTGCCACGCGGTTATGAACCCATCATTGGTCAATGGGGATTTCTTCACGATGTCCTTTGCTTCCCCACGCGTCTTATGGTTCAGATGGTATAATTTCTCAACCGGTGTCAGTCGAGAATTATTTATATAGATGGCTGTGAATAAATCGCGGAACGTTGGCCATGCCATGTAATCACCGTAAAAAATTTCAGTGTCACATGGAGGTAGATTCATACTTGAGCGTATAACCGGTTCCGGTTCCCGCGCTGCAGGGTTAACCGTTGACGAGCTTTGTTGAACAAAAGTCAGGTTGTGCATTGTCTCGCCCATCAGTGCTGCACATGTCAGGTATGCTGAATAGCAATCCTGATACCTGGTCTTCGCTGAGTTCATGGCTATGCTACCTGCTTCGTCAGTTGATAGATTTCGCGAATAGACATCGAATGACTCCTTCACTTTCATCCACAACGCCTTCAGTTCTTCCTTCTGTATTTCCAGCGAAAAAACTGAGTGATTTGCACTTGGAGTGTTGTTATACAACTCTTTAAACTCTAGCAGTGCATCACAGGCGCGGAGAAAATCATTAGCGTGAGTCATTATGAGAAATTATAGTCGAAAGTAAAATATTAACCGAATGCTTTTTTCTCGGAACGTATCCGTCAGTCTGTCACAGCTGATACTCGTTGTACCAGTATGAAAAAATTAGACGATTTAAGTTTTTCGAAACCAAAAATTAGAATCTGATACTTCCGATGTACCAGTTCGAAACGTTTAATGAATTGTATATGCTGAATTGAAATATCTGAAAATCCTGGGTATTTCCACAGATTTCAACAAAGCAACAATTCAATTAAAAAATAAAAATAAAAATTGAACTTTAAAGTTCTGTAGAGTTAAATTGTATCGATATATGCCGTTCAAAAGAAAACAAAAAAAATCCAAAAAAGAAGTCCCACCGATGCGACCGTTCACTAGGTTCTTGATGGATCCAACTTCAAGCGTTGGGCCTTTGGAGCGGGCCTCGTTGAGAATCGTTGGGCCGTTGGAGTAGGCCTTGTCGCTATATTAGGGGGGGCCAAATGCCCAGAAATTCTATATACAATATACAAAAAAAGTTTAAAACTCAAAAAGTTTAAAACTCAAAAAGAAAAACAAAAAAACATCCAAAAAAAGAAGTCCCACCGATGCAGCCGTTTACTTGGTTCCAATACTTCAAGCGTTGGGCCTTTGGAGCGGACCTCGTTGAAATCGTTGGGCCGTTGGAGTAGGCCTTGTCGCTATATTAGGGGGGACCAAATGCCCAGAAATTGTATATACAATATATATACAATGTAAAATCACAAAAAAGTTTTTGTTTTTTTTTAAATATATTTATAGGTATTGAATGTAACGCGTGAATCGGGTAGGGGCTTAATAAGCTTCGAGAATAGGGGCGCGTTATTGTACAATATTAGAAATCGAACCTAATATTAATTCGCACGGGAATAAAAATTTTTTTTTTTTTTTTTTTTTTTATTTGTTTAAATTGCCGACAGCCAAAATCGTATTCTTAATGTAAATACGTGTGAACTTGGTACTTCCGCTGTACCAGCTCGCCACCGTATGTAAAAAAAACCGAACCGAAAAAAATGACGGGATTTAAAAAAAAATTAAAACTTTTTTTTTTTTTTTTTTTTAATTTCCGGCAGCCAAAGTCGTATTCTTAATTTAATTAAAAATAAATTTTTTTTTTTTTTTTTTTTTTAAATATATTTATTTATTTAAACTGCCGCTGTGAACTTGGTACTTCCCGCACCAATTACCAACTCGCCACCGTATGTAAAAAACCGACCGAAAAGAATTACGGGATTTTTTTTTTTTTTTTTTTTTTTTTTAAATTTAAAATTTTTTTTTTTTTTTTTTTTAATTAGACAACTGACTCACCTTACGTTGGACCTTACTGCTTGGTGAGCAGTATCTGGAGGCCTTGTTGCACAGCTTTGGCCTTTGGTGGTGGCCTTGCCGCGATTGTTGGGCCTTTATTGGCCTTGCCGCTAACGTTGGGCCTCAGTTGGCCTTGCCGCAAACGTTGTGCCTCGGTAGGCCTTGCCGCAAACGATGGGCCTTTGTTGGCCTTGCCGCAAACGTTGGGCCTCAGTAGGCCTTGCCGCAAAAGTTGGGCCTTTGGTGGCCACTCACTACACTTCACTGCACTAAGCGCCTTGCCTTGTGGCACTTGGTGCCGGCGCTTTTTCACTTCACTGCTGTAAGCGCCTTGCCTTGTGGCACTTGGTGCCGGCGCTTATTCACTTCACTGTACTGTACTAAGCTCGAGCTAATTTTTTTTTTTTTTTTTTTATTTAATTTTTCGAACTTTTCACCGTTTGGCCCGTTTTTTTTTACAAAGTTTCACAGTTTCCGTTTTTTTTTTGTAGTTTTTTGTTTTTTTTTCTTTGTCACCGTTTGGCCCGTTTTTTTTTTGCAGTTTCACAATTCCGTTTTTTTTTTTTTTTTTTCACTTTAACCACTATTATTTTTTGCTTTTTTATTAATTTATGTATTTTTTAGCCTTTTTTTTAATTTTTCACAATTTTTGGCCTTTGTTAAATTTTTATAAATTTTTCACTATTGGCTTTTTTTTCGATTTTTAGCCTTTTTTTCAATATCTCACAATTTTTTGGCCTTTTTTATTATTTCATATATTTTTTGGCCTTTTCACAATTTTTTGGCCTTTTTATTATTTTTCACAATTTCAAAGGCTTTTTTTTTAAATTTTTATCAATTTTTGGCCTTTCTATTAATTTTCACAATTTTAAAGCCTTTTTTCACTTTTTACACTTTTTTAACAATTTTCGGCAATTTTTGGCCTTTTTTTTAAATTTAATCTATTTTTTGGCCTTTTTTTTTAATTTAATCTATTTTTAACAATTTTTGGCTTTTTAATTATTTTAGGCCTGTTTTATTATTTTTGGCCTTTTTTTTACTAATTTTGGCCTTTTTATTAATTTTAGCCTATTTTCACTTTTTCACAACTTTTAACAATTTTTGGCTTTTTTTATTATTTTTTCCTAATTTATTTATTTTTGGCCTTTTAACTAATTTTCACAATTTTAAGCCTTTTTCACTTTTTTTATTTTTCCACAATTTTTTAACAATTTTTGGCTTTTTTTTTCAATTTTTTTTTCAAAAATTCTCGGTTGCTGGCAAAAAATATTACCTGATTCGCCTCAGTGAATCCTTCGCCTGTCTCCTAGTAGTGGGTTTGCACCAGCCAGTCCTCCTGGTGCTCTGATGCCTCCGGATTTCTGGAACTCCTTTCGCTTGGTATTCTGTGCTGCCGTCCAGCACATAAAATTTTATAAATTTCGCAACCGGAATTTTTCAACAATTCTCGGTTGCAGATCAAAAATATTGCTTTTATCACTTACCCTGTCTTTCCTGCTGTCCACCAGTGAAGATCCCGCACCATTTCGTCCACTTGGTGCTCTGATGCCTCCGGATCAAAAAAGGGTCCCACTTCTGCTATTGATGACGGTCTGATGTAAAAAGAAGGAAATTTGCCGGAAGTGGCCGCTTCTTTTCTTGTTGTTTTCCACTGGATGCGCAGGTGCACAGAGTTGTTTTTTGGCGTTATAAAAATAAGGTTACGCCACATAAAGCAAAGAGTGCGCCTTTTTTTTTATATATATATATTAAAAAATTTTTTTTTTTTTTGTTTTTGGTTATTTAAGATGAGGCGACTTGGCAAAGGGAATTTATTATTCTTTTGTAAAATACCGATTTTACAAAAGAATAATAAATTTTAATTAAATTAATTGAAATTAAATAAACAGTGATTCCTGAACCGATCCGGCTCGAAGGACCATGTTTCGTGTCGGGGTTAATTGGGGGCCGGAATTCCTCTTGAATTCCGGCAACGGGGATCGGGGGAGGTGCCGGTCCTTCAGGAAGCTGTAAAAAAGAATCCCTACGCCTTCTCAAATAAAAACAAGACCAGAGTCTTTTCAATTTTAATTAGTAATTTAGATTTATTAAATTAAATCCAATTGTGAAAATATATATACATATATACGTATAAAAAGAAATAAGGAGACTCACCAATGATGTGGCTGCTGTGGCTGTTGAAATAAAAAAGGAGGCGGAAGACCGGTAAAAATGGTCTTTTAAAGATTTCCACAGAGGGTGGAAATCTGAAACGGGGCTAACAGGACTCTTCCCATAACTTTGAAGAGTCACGTATTAGCGAAACACAGCAGCGCCATCTGTTGGTGAATCTTATGGCTGCTGCCCAGGGTTGCACGCATAAACAACTACTATGTGATTAAAAATTAAAAGACTGTTGTTAGGTAGTTTAAGGTCCAAGCTCTCAAAATAAGATTAAAAAATATTGTTAAAAAAATATAGAAAATCTTTACATTTTCAAATCATTTCTTATTTTTCCAAATTTTTATGCTATATTGGCATAGATGGTTCCGGTAGCCGAGTGATAGGGAGTGCTTACTTTTATTCTAAGCGTCATATGTTTGAGACCTGACCAGACCAATTAAATTAATTTTTTAAACTCCTTAGGTATTTTTTTTTTATTTATATTTTTTTAACCTAAAGGAAATTCAAAAGCGACTGGCCGTTTTACAAGCATTGCTTCCATTGGTCAGAACATTGCAGACAAAACAGTTTGAAACCACTTTAAAAAGACTGGATGTGCAGAGAAGCTCGATGTATAGGTGCCACATGAGTTAACGAGAAAACCCCATGGATTGAACTTCCATCTGCCAATCGCTGTTGAATCTTTACAACCGATGGTGAATGGTGGTGAATAGGGGATCAACTACATCAGCGTTTACCGAAAACTATATTGGCAAGGAATCATCCACTATGAACTGCTGCCTTACGGCAAAGTTTTAATTCAGACCTGTGCTATCAGTAATTGGATAATTTGAAGGAAGTAATAGCCCAGAAGCGCCGAGAACTTTGTTGGGATATCCTTATGCATCCACCTTATAGACCGGACCTCGCACCAAGTGATTACCATATATCTCTGTCTATTGTAAATGGTTTATCTGATGCAGAATTGGCTTCAAGAGAAGCCTGCGAATCTATTGTTCCAATTTTTTGTCATTAGGTATCTATGGGAAGTGTATTAGGGACAAACCTATTCAAAAAATAGTATTTATGATTCATTTACATCGAATATGGCATGTGGGTAACTTTTAGCTTTTGATTGTCAGGAACACTAATATTTCTGTTTCTTTTAGAAACCGAAGAATGCCGGTACGATCTCATTGCAATAGGTTAATTAAATATAAAAGAAGGCAAAAAGATGGATATATATATGTATATGTGGATCGCTAACTGCTTGTATGCTGTTGTAGCTTGGGCTACTGTCATCGAGAAAAGACAAAGAGCTCAAAGCGAACATAGCATTAAATAGTTTAATGCTGATTTGAAACGTACCGCTGATAAATTTTCAGCAGCTCTGTCGCATTGCTTCGAGCAGCGATGTGGGAATTTAACCAGTGGCTCACAAATATTGAAGGCTTTTGGAAGCAACTAATTATAATTATTATTGAAAAGTAAATTTTTTGAATATTTGAATTAAAGTACCTTTATGACTAGGTAAGTGTATATACTTTGATAACTTTTTGCGTAGATTAACATAAAGATTGCCCCGGTTTTCGTAAATATGGTCACGGATCAACAGACCGATGAAAACTTGTATGATGTTAGTATACTGCGACTGCCAGTTGTTTTAAGTTTGACGGAGCTGTTGAATTGCCACACAGAAAGCCCCAACAATATGCGACCGGTTCTCAAAGAAAAAGAAAAATTTAAAAATTTATTTTTGTTGATACAATTTTCAGTTCAAATGAAAACAAAGAAAATTTTGAATTTATTTCGTAATTTTTACCTTTTAATGTTCTGTTACACATATATAATATATACAAAGTTTATTTCAATTAAATTTTCACTCAGTGTCTTAAATATCCCATATTTGCTAAAAAAATCAATGAAATTGTAGCTTCTGTTTGACAATTTTTTTGTTTTTATTTTTGGTGCTCATGTATGTATGTACATACATACAAATATATGTTGTCACAACCCCTTGCTGCCAGCGTTCATCATAATTTGAATTTTCTGTTACGCTATATAATGGATTTGTGTGTTGTTACTATTATTTATGTGGTTTAGGTATTGTTAAAAAAGACTTAAACACACACAGGTTTCAAAATCTAAAACTACTTTCTAAGGGCGAAAATTATAGGAAGCAAACAGCGCCTAGAAGAAGTGGTTTATAAATAAAATAGAAAAGATGTTAAAAGAAAAAAAATAAGAACAAAAAAAAAAACAGAAAATAAACCACAAAAAACGAGTATGTGTACTATACATATATGTTCTTAAAGTGTTTGACATAGTTAAATAATGTCTATAATCCAAAAATATCGCAAAAGTTTGAAAGCTGCTTTAAAACTTGTAAAATTAAAAAAAAAACGACAAAAGTGTTTGAGTTGGGTTACGTAAACGCTTGACTTGAACATGATAATTTTTTTTGTTGCGTGTTTCTTTGTTATTTTTCTTTATTTCCATTTGCTTATATTTATTTTTCAAGCGTTCGCTGTCACCGCTTCAATTGAAGTGGAAACAGAAAAAACAACAAGCTTTCCAATATTTTTATATAAAGTTTGTACTGTTTTTTTTTCTTGCTTACTTGTTTGTTTGTTTTGTTTTGACACTTGAAGGGCTGCTTTATTTTGACTTTTTCTCCCTCTTAGTAAGGTCACCTTTATTAGAGCCGCCATTGTGATATACTGTCGTGGGTGTCTTGCTTTCAGTTCTCTTTACATCTTGGTTGTAGTGACAGTAGCGGTAATTGTTGTTGTCTTTGTTATTGTCTCAAAAGTATCGCATCATGGTGTAGCTATGTAGCGAATAAAAATACGACCTTGCCGCAAAATATCAAACTCGAATCAAAAACAAAAACAAAAATAAGAGAATATGAACAAACTTCTGAAAGAGTTGGAGCGGAGAGTCTGCCTCACTTTGAAGTATTTAAAAGGCTTTATTATGCTTCGTGTTACATTGCCTTTTTCGCCGTTTGTTTATTTATTTGTCAACGGTCCTGAGACTTTGACTGCCAAAATGTTAAGCGAACTTACTTTCCTTGCGCATAATACTTTTCATTGTTGAGTTTAAACATATTTATAATACTTTAATTGTATTTAATGTTTGTTCGCAACTTTGTTCATGAACACACAATTTTTATGGGCTTTTGACACTAAAGTCGTGTCACTGGTTGTCATCATGTACGAGGTGGTTTATAAATTATATAGCAGACGATCTCCAAGAAATTTTCTTTGTTCGTGTGACCTTTGACATTAAATTAAAGCGAAGTGATTACTACGGCAATCGCTTTTGTATGCTGGGTTACTGTTTTTTAAAACCTCAATGCTGATGAAGTAATTAATGTTATTTTGCTTTCCTTTTGACATATAATACATTTGATGGATGATGAAAGGATACGTCTGTAACAAACAAACAAAACAGAATTTGGAATGAAATTTAAAAAAGAATGCAACCTTATGACTTTGTTCATTCATAAAGAGGAATCTAATTACAAATTAGAGCTCAATGTAGTCTAAATATTCAAACAAAAAATTAAAAAAATTATAGAAAAAAATAAAAAAGTAGATAATACGTGTATATAACTAAAAATAATAAAAAAATTTAAGAAAATAAATGCCATAAAATAAAAAATTATAATATATAAAAATAATATTAACTTAAATAAACAGAATAAGAAAATACAAAATCAATAAAAGTCAAATAAACCAAATAAATAATTTAAAAAGAATTTAAAAAAATAAAACAAAGTCAATTGAATAAAATTAAATAATACGAAATAAATAAATATAAAATTAAATAAAAATGTAAAAAAGAATGAAATGAAATAAAAAAATATAAAATAAAGTTGGGTGTATGCATTAATTCGTGCGGTTTTTTTTTTCGAAAATTAAGACTTTATTGTGAAAAAATTGTTATACATTTAATGTTCAAAGTATTGCCCATCGGAAGCTACGATGTTTGGCCATCGTTCTGCCTGTTTGTGGATCCCATCCCAAAAGAACTTCTACGGTTAGGAGGTCAAGAAATAATCGAGCCAATGAATTTATTTGAAACAAAGAAAAGGTGAGGAATTCTGCTCCTGGTTCCAGATGTTTAAGCATCAGTATGCTGACTCCAACGGGGTCGATGGTGTTGGATGCTTTTGCATGACCCGACGATCCCCTGAACCTATTCCCTGGAGAGATGATGCGTTGCGCTGCTGTTCGGCAGTTTGCGAAAGCGGCGGGTTACTTGTCCTTTCATTTTGTCAACCGAAGGATGTGGTGTAAAAAGTCGGCTAAAATGGCTCGTGCATCTCTTCGAGCCCGACGAGGCGCGGTCACCGCATGAAATTTCCACTCGGTCATAGCATTTCTTCTGCGGACATTTGGCAGGGCGGAATACCAAAGATGGTGATGCATGCTAAAGTCGCCCAGAACCAAGCGGTTTTCGCCTCTGACTAGCGCACTTATATTAGGGCTATAACCGACTGGACACTTGTAACAGAGGGAATGTATATATTTAATATTTCGAGCTCGACATCGCCTGACCGGATAGCTATGCGCCGACATTCTAGGGTAGTATCCTTGCGGGATGTGTAAGATGAACGCTAAGCCCCGGCCATGGTGTCTGTCTCGGGGGAAAGTTCGTAATGGCGTGAGGAAGTGATTAATGGGTGTAGTGTGTTGTTACTGTAATAAGACGTTGGCGTTGGTTGCAGCGATATTGTAGATAAAGGCGGGAGCAGACTCCTACAGCATGGAGCATGGTACGTATCATACCCCTCATGGGTAATGCGCAAGTCAGAGCACGTCGGAACTTGACATCAGTCAAATGCAACTCCTGCTATGGTCCGACACACAGAACAGACGTGCGAGCGACTAGGAGCTACTGTGTAGCCCTCGCACAGGAGGAGGAAGAGAAGCAGGTTGTGGGCGGATGTAGGGATTGGTGGGAGTCATGCTACGAAGAGCTCCGTGAGACCTTAGAGGTCTGTGGTTGGTTACCCCGAGTAGGTAAGGGTGCTGAAGGTACTACAGTAAGGGCTGGTGGGGCATTTGAGCGATCTGAGGGGGCACATGGGGTCACGTAACTTGTGGACCACTCCTTGTGTGTCTTAAGGCCTGAGCTGACCTTAAGGTGGCTCCAGCCATTGCACTTGTTAACACTTAGGTAACCGAAAGGTTGACAAGCCGGATAAAATCCGGCCAACTCCGACGCGTAGAACCGGCTGTCGTGAGACTCGCCGCGACTTTATGTCATGTGTTCTTTTCCGATTAAGTTGATTTCAACTTTCACTCTTTTAAGTACTTTCTTGAGAGATTTTGTTTCCAAATTCTCATCATCTGCTTGGTTGAGATATCTAAAAAACTGAGAGCTTAGTTTTCATTCAAACAGACGGTCGGTCATCATACCGACAGACATGGTTAAGTCAATTCAGCTGAACATTCGAATCATATCCGTATAAATTTTATAGAGTCTATTTCTTGCTCATATTTAATTATAGCAATAATTTTTCATAAATTCGATGCTAATTGCTTTTATTAAAATTTTTTCCTTGCAGGTCTCCTGGATACGAAAACGAGACTTGCATATACTGACAGCTGGCTCGACGACCTACACTTCTGATCAACGATTTCAGGTAAGCAATGCATACATTTGGAAAACTCATTTAATAAAATTGTTTATGTTGACGTCAATAAGGCTTACTTAAGAAATAGTTATTCGAGCTTTAATCCTTTGCTCCTGCTGAGTAATACCATTTTTGTTTCGTTGTTTACCAGGTTTTACGCCCAGAAAATTCGGGTAATTGGACACTTCAAATAAAATATCCACAGCAACGTGACTCTGGCATCTATGAATGCCAAATTAATACTGAGCCCAAAATGTCACTCTCTTATACCTTCAATGTGATTGGTAAGTAAGATAAGAAGTGATTAGTATTTATAAAGTTATAAGGAAAGTCATGAACACGAATTAATTAATTTTTGTTATAAAAATTTTTAGAATTTTTTAAGTTTTACAAAAATAAAAATTTTACATATTCATTAAAAGAGCATTTAATAAAGAAATGATGAACTTGAAGAAGCATAAATTAAGAAATATTAATGCTACAAATTTGTAGTGTCAGTGTAGGTTATTAATATTTTCTAAGTATTTATTTGTGAAGTTTATAAGAAATCATGTCCATATTTATGTTATGTTATATTATGTTATTTTATTTAATTATTTTATTTTATTTGAAATTAGTATACCAGCATATTAAAGGCATATCAAACTGCATTCCATCTCTGATAGTTCAAATGAAAAAAGATGACACCAACAAGTATTTTAAGTATATTTTTGCTTTCAATTTCCCTAAGTAACTTGTTAGGCAAGCCTGAGTGCTTTCCAAATAGTTGTAGAAATAGACAGCAAAGAAACTGATACTTTTTGTATACACATACATTATGAAATGATAAATATATACATATGTGTATATATGACACTGAACGCACTTGACCCAAAAAAAAGGAAGAAAACTGAGCAATTTTATTAACGTAAATTTGAGAATTTTTCATTTTGCCCTTAGAACTTCTAAATACATTTTTTAAAGAATTTAAATGTTTGCTATAAAAATACTACACTAACTAATTCATGTATAGATATATTTTATATCATCGTATTGAAGAATTCTACGCTTTCAGAATTTTCGGAAAAAAAATATTTTAGCAAATTTATTTAAAATTCAGCTTAAATTTTTATTTTTATTTTATTTTGGTATTTATTTACTTTTTTTATTAAAGAATTCATTTTAATCTTGAATCAAAGCTCTATTTCCCACAATTTTATTTTAGATTTTTTTAGCAATTTTTCATTCAGCCAAATCTAACCATTTTTGTTTTTTAATTCATGCATTCTTTCAAGTTCAGATGCCACTCCATTTTATTTAACTGTATGCAATTGTGCATATTAATTACTATTAGCATGTGAAATTCTTATCTAAAATATTTAAATATTTTGAGCTTTATGGAAGGTACATCTGTATGGATGCGTATAAATTCACTTTTTGCTTTTTGTAATCTACGAAATTCTTAAATGTTCATCATACGCCCAGGCTGACCTATTTTCATCTTAAAAAAAAAGAGTCATATATACATATATATGTGGTGTAGTTCACAAAAGTAATCTGTTAAATCTGCCAAATCATCATTGGCTTTGCTTTGGTTTTGGGTTTGGTGATTTTTGTATAAAATTGTGTATATACATATACCTAGGTATGTGCTAATTTGATACATATGTTAACATGTTTGATAGAGTGCAAAAACAATATTTTTTCATAATTTAGCTATTTCAAAAACTATGTAATCTGCACAGTGACCGAAATGATTTGAAAGCTTCTTTATGTTCACAGCTTTTTAGCAGTTAGTTTCTTAATTTATCTCTAGAATTTATTAATAAAAAATTGTAAGGCGAAAAGCTAAATTTTTCAAAAAATGTATATTTTATTTGTATTATTTTGTTGTTCTTGAGACCGGGATAACAAATTTACTTATTTATTTATTTTTCATTCAATACTGAAATTTCGCAGTACTTCTACCATTTTTTGTTTATATTAAATTCAACGTAATTTCTTTCAATCATTTGATAAATATTTCAATATTGTGTCATTCTTTTTTTAAATTTATATATACACGTGTTTTATATATACGTTTTATTTTTAATTTCGGCCTAAGAAATGGGGAAATTTTCAATATTTTTATTTCTAAAGGAGATATTGAACGTTGAGTGTACCCTAGGAGAATATACGGCTCATCTATTTTTAAAATATTGATACCAAACGATATGAACTTCTATGAAACTAGTTTCTATTTTAGATTAAATTACGAATTTCTAGGAAAAATTATATCGATTCACAAGCCATTTGAAAAGACAAAAAAAAGAGGATATTTTCCAGAATTACGTTTGCCACAGTCTTTAAAGTTTTTAACTCGGATAAAGCATGGAGATACGTAGTGTTCCTTGTTCATCACAGCTTAAGTAAACCTTTGAGAAATACCGTTGGTGTGGTTTTGAGCACTTTTTTTATTGTGGATAGCGATCCACTGTATTTGCTCTAAAGATTTCCTCTAGCCACAGCGCCGTAGAGCATGCCTGGGTTCACCATCACTATGTAATATCAATGCAAGGGGCCCCTAGATCTTACTTGACACGTAAAGGCTACATATAAATTATCCCGATATATGTAAAAATACCCCTGTAACGTTTAGCATTTGATCTACAGCTCTTTCTATAGTTAATACAGCCTCTTGAAAAGCTGACGGGCGGTAGCTAAACACTAAGGATTACGACTACAATAAACTTATTGGTCTATATTATTTTGAATGGAGAAGACTTTTTTTGCCCTCCCTCGGTGTAAATTCAACCCATTCCTTCGTCCAAAAGGACAGGGTCATAGTCAAACCGAGTAAAGTCCATTCCATTGAAACTAGATCCATTCAAAAACAATCTATCTTGTTCGCTTTGCGTTATTTTCAATGGGATTTTCGCCAAAATTAGATATCCATCAATATTCTCCAGCCGTAGAGCTGGGGATTTTTGGAAAAAGAGGGAGTACACAAAATGCCATATTTATGCATATAAATCTTTAATTCTTCAGCACTTGACAACCATCAATCGCCAAGGTATGGTTAAAATATCGCCCAATACATATGTGGAGAAAGTGTTGCACACATAATCCCAAGGCTCAACTTTATAAAAAATAAGGAATTTCTTTAAAAATTTTTTTTTTTAAATGCATTTTATTTATGTTAATTTTCGTAACCACATAATGGATAACCCTGTATTAAAATTGTTAATATCTGAACTTCTTTAGTATCCTACATCTCTTTGGGATATGCCACTTAAAATTTGTTAAATAAGGTCTATACGATTGTATGTATGTACAATATGTGTAGATAGTGCAATGATGTCTAGCCACTTAATATTGGCAGCACGCACTTACTATAAACAGACGCATCTATACATGCATATGCATGTTTTTTATTTGCCTATTATTAAATATATGAGTACATCTTTGTGTATTTTGTCAATCTTGCATATTAAAATTCACAACGACAACGTGACCTGAAATTTTCCGTTAGTTATGCACTCCACTTTTTATGGCACACCATAGAATTCTACGTTGAAAGAAAAAATACGAAGAAGAAATATCAAATAGCTATTATCAATTTCAAGTAAGCACATTCACATATTGGAACATATATAATACATCTGTGTGCACATACTTATGCACTTAGATTAATATGCAATTGTATTTGTATAGTTATAGATATGTATTATAGTTCCCGGTGCAGAGTCAATAAGTAATTTATGCAAATCGTTTGCAATTTCTGCCGGTAAATTGAGTTTATGTATCAAATTTCTTTACAAAAATATTGCGCAAACATATACATAAACCTATACACACGTACTTAGTACTCGTAGACATTTAGCATATGTTTGCTTTATGAGCATTGCAACTCGGTATTTACACTGCCCCGCTCGGTGAGGATAGTTGAAGTTTCTCCTCTTTCCTCCACCCATGCTTGCAGACATAATCAAATTTCATGTGAATTTCAACAAATCCAAAAAAAAAAAAAAAAAAAAAAAAAAAACCAAGCAGTCCCAAAAATTCAACGGTATTTTCTTGTTGGTTATGTATTTGAGAGCATGCTAGTAATGTGAAGTGAATTATTACAGGAAATTGAATTTGGGTTGTTATTTCAGCCCGTAAAAGGTGCGAATTGTGTTCCAAAAATAACAAAACTTTTATTATAAGTTTTCAGTGATCTAAAAACCTGGTTTGTTTGTACGATTTTAATATTTTTGTTATACAACAAAGAAAAGTGGTAGAAGCGTGAGCTGACTTAACAGGCGAGTGCCAATATCAGCCATGCAATCTTGCCGCTATTTTCTTAAACTAATTATTTAAAAAATATTTTTTTATGCGTTCACATTGATGTTGTCACCCTCAAAATAGTCGTCCACTCGATGACGGAATCTTATTTAGAAGGAGTGATGAATTAATGCTATTTATGATACTTCGATGATTAATCATATTTGTTTCGTCACATTGCACGTAGTTTTACTCTGCTCGTCTGGTGAAAGCTAGATTTAACAGTTAAAAAGGTTTGCCCAAGTCATATGCAGTGGTTACCGTGTTCACTGTTCCCTCTCTGGTCAGTCGCCTGCTATGCAATCCTCTGGGGTATCCTTTTGACAAAGAATCCAAAACATCGACGGCTTTGTTTAAGATTTCTCAACATTTTATTCAAATTCGGTAACGTCAAATGAGTGATCAACGATGGGTCCAGCTCTCTTCATTGATTGAACTTCCAATTAAAAAACAAAAATATCAGTTGATATTTCGTGTTCATTTCGACAATGAAAAGTTCATGATTTTATACTTAAATGAAATATAAATTAATTTCTTAGTGTTTGAAGTTTTAGGAGATTCGTCACATACTTGCCCCCTTACCAAGTGAGACTACGACATTTCGAAAAAATTATCTTCCTTATGAAAGCTCCAAAAACAGATTGCAAGCTAGTAAGTCTCAAAGCAACCAAAATGCAGTTTCGCCAGTATCCCATTTTTTCTAAACAAAACTTATATACAATACAAACCTGTGAACTTTTTTTTTTTTGTTTTATTTTATCATAAATGCCCTGTCAATCGCATTTGCGTATATCTATTTTTCTTCAAAATTCATTTCCTTACAACATTCAACTAAAAATTAGTTCACTGCACAGTTTTTCTCAATTTTCCAAAAAATTTCAAATTGTTCTAAATACGATGAAACAACTACAAAGTACAAAATTGTACAATGCGCTCAATACGCCTAAAAGCATGCAATTCATTTTCATGTTACCAAATATGCAAAAAAAAAAACTCACACTTTTATTTTCCAAAGAAGAATCAATTTTTTTTATGGGAAATTTTTTAGTTTTATTTTTTTTCACGTTTTTGCACGTTATCGTGTTTGGTTGTGTGTATGTACGTATGTGCATATGTGTTTACTTACGCGCTACTAAACTTGGCATATTACAAATTTATTACACTTGGCCTACAGCCAGACCCAAATGTAGGAACAAAAGACCGAAAAACGAACGGCAACGTTATGGACAACAACAATAAAGCCAAAAAAAATCTAAAAATACCGTAATACATAACATTTCACTAGTAGCGCAAATAAAATCTAACAGCTGGCTTTGTCCACACACACACTTCGTGTGTAAATCCATATACAAACATATATAGGCAAATGTCTAACTAAAAAACTACAAACTGTACATATAAAGCTTTGGTATAAGTGTTTGCGCCAGAAATTGCAAAGGCTGCATTTTTCATGTGCATATTTATATATGTTTGTACGTGTGTGTGTGTGATTTACAGTTTTTTACTATAAAATATAGAGTACATAGAAATGCATTTTTTTGAAGCAGAAACAGCGCTTTTCGACAAACCAAAAAAAGAAAAGATTTTATACAATATATGTATATATGTATGCATGGCATGGTATGTCTACATACGAGTATGCGTAGACAAATATGTATACATATGCGTGAGTATGTACAATATTTGGTGAGTGAAGTTAGGCTTTGTACAAAATTTGGGGCAGTGAACCTTACAAGAAATTCTGATAGATAGAGACATACACAAATACCTATAAATATTAATTTTTGCTCAGTTTGAATTTATATCGCCCATCAACTAATACCGTGGTATTGGCATAGTGGTAGTTGTGATATAGATGTGTTGTTTTAATGTTGCTGATGTACTTTATATCAGAATTTTTTATAGGCAATGTGCTACTAATTTTAGTAATGATATTGTAGTATTGCAACTGTGGTGTTAGTACTGTGATATTATCATATTAGTATATGTATATATAATTGGCGCTTTGTAACCGCTGAAGCGATTTTCGGCCGAACTCCTCCTCCAATTTGTGGTTTTGTGTCTTGATGTTTTTCCAATAAATGGAGGGACCTACAGTTTATACCAAGCCGCCTCCGAACGGCTGGTAGTTTTTTTTACGAGGAGCCTCTATGTCATGTCCGAAATACACTCGGCGGGGTGGACATTCCCTGCCGAAGGGCGACCGCAATTAGAAAATTTAACTTAATTTTTTATTTAAATTAATTCTCCATAACTTTTGGATGTTGCTGGCACTGGGATATGAACCCGAGCCTTCCAAATGTCGGTGCGCAATGCTAACCACTCGACTCTCCCGGCCATCATATTAGTATTGTGTATTTGTATTTGGCAGCCGCGGTAGCCAAGTGGTTAGCATTGCGTACTGCCTTTCGGAAGGCGCGGGTTCGAATCCCGGTGTCGTACTAACATCCAAAAATATATAAAGTTAAAATTTCTAATTGCGATCGCCCTCGACAGGGAATGTCAACCCCTTCGAGTGTACTTCTGACATGAAAATCACAAGCTCCTCATAAACCATCATCAGCCGTTCGGAGGCGGCTTACTATAAACTGTAGGTCCCTCCATTTGTTGAAAAACCATAAAAATGCAAAACCACAAATTGGAGGAGGAGCTCGGCCGAAAACTGCTTCACCGGATACAAAACGCCAATTATATATACATATATTGGGGTATTTGTACTATCGCTTAAGCATTATAGCATTAAAATGGTGGTATTGCTACTATGATATTAGTACTGTGGTATTAGTATTATGATATTAATAGGGTAGTATTTATAAGGTGGTATTGGTATTATGTTATTTATATTTTGGAATTTGTATTATGATGCTGTTACTCCGTTTTTAGGATATTATATTATGGAATTGGTTTTAAAATAAATAAAATTATAGAACTAGTATTTCGGTAAGGGTATTTTGGTACTTGTATTGCGGTGTTAGTACTGTGATATTGGTGCTGGTATTGTAGCAATGATATTGTAATATTAGTTTTGTGATATTAATATTGATATTGAATTTAGTATTGTGGTATTGATTATTATGTGGTTTAAGTATTATGCTGTTAATATGGTGGTGTTGATACTATGGTATTAGTACTGTGGGATTGGTATTCTGATATTAGTACTAATGTACCGGTGTTGTGATATTGTCAATGTGGTGTACATTTTGTGGTATTTCTACTCAGAATTTTTAAATTATTTAAGCACAGTAGCCATCAGAAGTTACTGCATACGTAACATTGTTAAGCCTTAACCCCAGCAAAAATTAATTTTTTTGTAACATTTTCTGTATTATATTTTTTATATGGATGATACGCCTGAATAGCTCTTTATATGCGAAAAAATTCAAACGCCCACAAACACAAACTAAAACAACTATATATAAAGCTCTGCATACCTCTGCCTTTTATTTTTTTTATTTATTTATTTATTCGCCCAAGAGAAAAAATATGCTTCTACATATACGTGTATATATATATATATATATTTATAGCTGTCTGAGCATGTGTACACACTAATAAATTTCAGACAGTAGGCGCATGCATTTTATACACATATGTCTGTATGTAAGTACGACTGTTTGCATGTATGTTTACACAGACTGTATACATACCTAAACACAATCATAGGTATATGCTGCATGCATATAAGTACAAGGTGAGTACGGATACTAGTGCCAGCGCCGGTCGGTAGCGCGGCGTCGCCATATGACCGCATTGCTGTAACGGAGTGATAAAAATTTATTGCCCCAAATATGTTGATGCATGCTTACATTTTCCCATATTTATTGGGTAATTTTCATTTAAGTGGGACATTATTTTGACTTGCACACAAGCAGCGTATACATATGTATGTATGTGTGTATGTGGGTAAGTGGAAAATGGTATTTAAAATATAAGCGAATGCAATGTCGTTGACATATAGCGGAAGTTAGGAATTGTAAAAGAATGACACATATTTATTATCAGCTCATTTTATGTATATTTAAATTATTTGTTTTCAATTTGTTCTAAAAAAATTTATACATATTTATATATTATTAATTTCATTTCATTTTCTCCTTCAGCAAAAAATATTGTTTTGTTGTATTTTCTATTTTTAATTATAATTTACATTTTTCTATTTATCTTTTATTATAAATCTCTCAACTCAATTTTCAATGAAAACTTTTCAGCACTTCTGCTGCCGCCTGCTGCGCAATTCAATTCTAATTTCAGTTGTATGGCATTTTTTTTTGTATTCTACATTTTGCTCCATCTCCATTAATCCTAACTTAGTTCGTTGCCTTGTATGTGGCGCTACTTTTTACGCTGGCAAATTGTGTGGAATTAATTGTCAAATCAAGTAAATAAAAATAAATTTGTTTAAGTCATTTACAATAGTATTTCTTCTACAATAAACCATCCACGCTTTGGCATGAAGAAATTGTATATTACTCATACGCCAAGGCAAGGCGGGGAGGCGTATGACATTTAGAGCAAGTTGCTTAGCATTGCTAATCGATTGTCAATTGACTGTTGATGCAGAAACCGATACACTCACACACACAAACATATGTCTAGAAGTATTAAATAAATGATTGCGCTATCATTTGCAGACTTCAAGAGTGCTTCAGTCAATTTTAAGTTGACAGTTGAAATAAATAAGCAAATATTCATACACATATACGTGTATATAAGGGTAGTGCGTTTTGCAGCTGTTATTCTACGGTGAAGAGGAAAAATTTTCGGAAGACTTACAGGTCTTTATTTTAGAAAGTTTAAAGGATAGCTCTAAAGGAAAATAAAATGGTAAAATGACAATGAGAACTTTATAAGTCATCAATTTATAATTTTATAAATAAAAGTTGGAATCAAATATTTAATGCTATTCTGCTGTTGTACCAATTTGAGTTCGCTTCTGGCCAAACAAGAAGGATACAAAACAATCGTATTTTTGGTTCGATAACCTTGAAACTCGATATATAGGTAATTTATTGCTACAAGCATTCCTCTCTTTTTCATTTTTTTTTAAATATTTGAAATCAAAACGTATTTACGGTTCGATTTACTTGGGATTATTTCTTTTCAGGACCAGATATCAATCCTTCTGAAATTATAAATTTTCAATTAAACAAAATAACTTAGAATATCTTAATATATAAAAACCTTTGTCCGTGTGTATGTCCTGAAATAACTCCAAAACGAGCCAACTGATACTCATGAAAGTTGACATATATTTGTTATTTGGTCCAACTTATATAATAGGATAGTTATTATTAACATTAATGGTCTCATATCCCATATACTCCTCCGAAACAGCTAGACCGATTTTAATGAAATTTTATGTGCATATTCAGTAGGTCTGAGAATAACATAACATCTATTTTTCACATCCCTAAGTGATGAGGGTAGCTCACCCCATTTTTTTTTTTGGATTTTGGGCAAAATTTTTTTTTAAATTTTATATGATGCGACATCACAAAATATACCTATGTAACCCTAAATTTTTACCAATTTATCACCAACCCCTATTATTTCCAAACAAGAAAAAATGTTTGTCCAGTTTTTCGTGTGTCAGTATGTTCGCTGCGTAATGTTATTATTCTGGTACTACGGGTTAAAATCTATATACGTTCAAGCATAGATCCGATTGACTATAATAAAGCGAGTGAGGAATATAATAAAAAAACTTATTATTTGGTGCTTGATAAGGGGTTTTTGTCATTCTCTGCAATATAAATAAGAATAAAAATTCTTCAAAATAGAGAAAGCCACAACAGCGTGTGGCCGGGTCTGCTAGTGTAAATATATATATATATTTTTAACTTGAAATAAAAATCCAAAAATGGCTTGTTGTGTAGAAGATCACCTAAATATAAATAACAATATAAAAATATTAATATTTCTTAGCCTAAAAAATAAAAAGAAAATCTTAATTTGTAGAAAATTCAAATATTTTTATTTTCAAAAGATTCGCACTTTCTTTACAGGCATTTTGGCCGCTTCAAGACTGTCTAGTACAACATTGCGTATACGTAATATGTATACTTGTGTATTTACTTGAGAGGTGTTGCAAAGTAAAGTCAATATTTTTATATTAGTAAAATCGTTGGTTGCTGTAGAAAACAGTTGTATTATTTTATAACAGATACAAAAAGAATTAGATAAACAGATAATCTTTAAATCGAACGGATTTATGTGTTAAAATATAGTATCCTTCTGTACATACAACAAAGTTATTTATTTATTTAATCCAACACACAATCACTGGTTATTTTACTGCACATGATCTTAGATTTAAGACTTAACGGGAACGTTTAAAGTAAATTTAAAAATATCACAATTTTAGGTGAAACGTTTTAAAGATAGGAACAGTGAAGGTTTAGGGGCTAAGGAGTAGTAACAAGGAAATAAAGTGAAAGGAGATGATACATGTGCATAAATACAAATAATATCAGTTGCTTAGCGGACAGACAAATTAAGGAGTTCATTTTAAAAGTGCAAACTATTTTAGATCCTTTCGATCTTTTGAGACAAAGCTTTCCAAATACGTACAACAAAAATAAAGAACTAACATTCAGCTCTAAGCAAGTATATTTCATGCTGAGTAAGTTAGACCAGATAACCTACTTGAATTGCTTTAGGCATTCAAATTTTTATATGTAATCGGTTATACGCTCACCACATTCTACACAGTACACTTAGCTGGGTATGTTGTTATAGACGACATTGAGTTTATTACGAAAAATACTTTCACAACCGTCATACAGTTCACACCTACGAGTATAAAATAAAGTAAGTAAGGTATATTATTTAGCTAAAAGCAGTCGGATTTTAATTAGGGTAAATACGGGCGGATCAGACGCGTGCATAGTATTGCTTACTGCTGTTATGATAGCCAGCTTTTGAGTCCAAGTACGAGCACCATCCATACTCCTCAAATGTGATTAATCATGAAAGAGTTCTGTTGAAAATCACTTCAAAATTTGTATCAATATCACAGAATTTTATAGCGGTATTGGTCAGTTTTACATCATTATAAATATCGAGTTTGAGGACATTTGTAAAACTTGAACTTTATTTAATTATAAATAATAATAATTTTTCTCGCGTTCAATATGCATGACTTTACTGGAAACACTATCCAATACTCAAGCTGGTTTTTCCATATTCATTAAGTGGATAGTCGAAACTGTTTAGTGAGTTCCTTTCTTGCCTGTTTGAATTTTGATGTGTTGGTTTTGTAATCGCCAAATATTTTCCCAAAATTAAATTGCGAGGAATATTGCAGCAGTAACAGTTCTTGGTCGGAAAAAAATTTCGAGCCGTTCCGCCAAAGCAACGCGCCACAAGTATACTCTTAAACCTCTCATCCGCAGGGGTCAAATTCATTGAATTTTTCGAGTTGGATGCAATTTTCAATAATATCTACTGTTAGCAAAAACTAATGTCGATATACAATTAATTACCTCTTTTATTAGGGTTTTTAAGGCCAAACAATATATACAATTAAAAACATGAACTAATTTGCTTGCAGATTTGAGAAGGCGTCAGTAATGTCACTGTGATGTCATCATAATAATCCAGTTTTCCAAAGTCGACTAGCAGGGTCCAGTAAACTCAACAAAATATAAAAAATTAAGTGTTTATGATATATTGTTGTAAATAAGCATCAACAACAGCTGAAACTATTCAAGAGCAATAATCTACTTTTAGCAGCTTCCCTACTCTACAGTATAATTTGAATAATTATTTGTCCACATCTGGGTAAAATAGGTTGCATCATTTGAAAACTTACTTTACAATGGCAAAACAAAGATTAGCTACTTCTTTTTCCTTTTATGAATTTTAGTAGACATCTTCTTGCTCTTGCTTTACGGTATGGGCAGTTTTATAAGCCATAAGCGAAAGAGGAATATCCTTACTATTATCTCAGTTGTGGGCTATTTTGTCGATATCTTAGGGTGTAAATCAATAACAACATTTAGTAGCGAATTGCCAATCGGAAGGCCAGAATTCGAGTCTACTGTGACCAAGCATCAAAAATTATTGAAAGTTAATTATTCTAGGTAGGATCGCACCTAAGCAGGGAATGTTTCAGACCTCCAAATACATTTTTCACGTGAACAATACAAAAAACTGTTGTTTTTTTCCGAAATTTAAATACTTTTAAATGGAAAAACAAAAAAAAAGATACTTTCGTATATTATTTATGAAGTTAATTCTGTTTTCTTTTTTTTTTTCAAGTTAAATTGCACCTTCTGGCCAATAAGAAGTCTGGTTATTTCTTATTAAACATGCCGACTTAATTTAGACTCAGAAAAGAAGAAAACTTCACTATAATTTGGCTGAAGCTAAGAGCTAGAGGAGGAATCAGAAAAGAGCGTGGTATCTACATACCTACAGAAGCAGGGCAGTTAGGCTACGTCCAAGCCATTAACGTTTTACTCATTCCAAGACAAAGTGCAGCTCACACTGCTACTAATGCCAGCTGACTATTTACAACGTCGTACATATGTACATGTGTACAAATGTTTTGATTTTTTTAAAAAGTTTTTTTATTGGCGAGGTCCACTTCTCACTAGAAGTATTGCAGGGTGGCAATGACTTCTGAAAGCGATGACGTGACGTAGCTGCCACTACCAATTCATAATGTTATGACCGTATCATTGCTAGATTTTTTTTAACCAGCAATGGAAGAACACGAGTTGAAAAATATGTGGTTACAAAAAGATGGTGCCTCATGCCACACAACACGAACGAATATGGCTTTATTGCGGGAAAAAATTGTGACCACGTAATCTCTTGTCTTGGCAATGCCAATATTCCACCGGGATCACTAACCTGTAAGTTTAAAAAAAAATTAATTTTTAGTCTAAGGACCAGAACATTGGAAAAAAGCACCGTGAAGTATTACTTTAAGCAAAATTACAACAAAAATGGGCGCCGTTGTAGCCGAGTGGTTAGCATTGCGTACTGCCATTTGGAAGGCCTGGGTTCCAATCCTGGTACGACCAAATTCCAAAAGTTGTAGAAATTTAATTTAAAGGAAACATTCATTTAAGTTTTCTTATTGCGGTCGGCCCTCGGCAGGAAATGTTACCCCTCCGAGTGTATTTTTGACATGAAATAAAAGGGCTCCTCATAAAAAACCGTCAGCTGTTCGGAGGCGCCTTAGTATAAGCTGTAGGTCCCTCCATTTGTTGGAAAAACATCAAGACGCAAAAATCACAAATTGGAGAAGGAGCTCGGCCACAAATAGTTTCAGTGGTTAAAAAGCGCCAAGAAATAGAAATATTTTTTCCTCATTAATGGATTTTTAATTTTTAATTTCAAATTATAATTTCAGAATCTCTACAATATAAAAAATAAAAAAAATGTATAAATCTTTTTTTTTTAAGGGGTATTAATTTTATATTTGTCCAACTTTTTAAGTGAAAATATGTTCAGCATACGTGCATTAGCTTATAGATACATTTTTACGTTGTTTTTCTGATATTTTCTCTGCGGGCTTGTCTTGCTTGCTTTTTATTTTATTTTTAATTTTTTGAGTTGCTTGATTTGTATGCGCACTCAATTTTGTGGCAAACAAACTGATTTTTTTTTTCACAATCACTAAAACCCAACACAATCACCTCTGAGCTATATTTTCCACCATCCACCACAACATTTGATGCCTCCAGTGGCAGTGGTAGTGTCAGAGTGTGCCACATTTCAACACTTGCCATTGCCAGCATGTGGCTCACACCTGCATACATATACCATACAAAATTTACATGTATGACAAAAGAGAAATGCGTCAGTATGTGTGTGTATGCATAATCCCATGTCTCCACAGCAAATATATTAGATGCCAATGACAAATGTGGTGTTGCGGTGTAGTGCAGTGTGGTCTGAAGTTTGTGTATTCACTACATATTCTTTGTGTACCTAAGTATATACATACATATAATCTCCCACCACAATGCAACGCTGTCGTTTTGGTATTTTTTCAATTTTGGTTTATGATTTCCTCACCGACACATACGCGCATTCAAATAAAAAGTATGAAATGTTTAGTTTTTTGAATTTGTTTGCATTTTATTTTGAATTTATATTTAGCTTTTTGTTGTAGTTGTTGTTGCCAAATCCACACTGTCAACCAGCAGGTGCGTAGACATTTCCATTGATGCTGATAAGTCAGCTGCTGAGTTTTAGAATTTAATGTGCGCACGTGTATGTATGTATGTGTGAGGACTATATATCAATGAGCTTTGCACAGTGGGAATTGCAATAATGAAGTTGAAATGGAAATTTGCGATAAACGCTTTTGTCTGCGTGCCATTGAAAGCAAAATGAAAATGTGTTTGATACGTTGATGCCTTCGTACAGATCTTTATTTTGGAGTACAGATTCTAAATACTCTGGTCATAGGTACAGTCTTGGGCAAGCCATTTATAAAAAAATCGAGAAGTTTTGCTGCCATCTACAGTTTTTGAAATAGCAGTTCCAATGTGAAGTTTACATGGTTTTTGGGCATTTTCTTGCCTTTTCTGCCATTATACTGACGGATCAGTACATCTGTTTAGCCAGAAAAATATCGGTATATTCAATATAAAATATTTCAGTTAGATGCAACACATCGGTGGTCTGGGTGCCGAGGCATAATCATAACAATTCTAACGACTATAATATTCTACACAAATGGTGGGACCTACAGGTTATACTAAACCGCCTCCGAACGACTGATAGTTTTTTCCGAAATAAACTCGGAGGGGTTGACATTCCCTGCCGAGGGGCGACCGCAATTAGAAAATTTAACCTAATTTTTTTAATTAAATTAATTTTCCATAACTTTTGGATGTTGGTGACACCGGGATTTGAACCCGAGCCTTCCGAAAGTCAGTACTCAATGCTAACCATTCGGCTACCGCGGCTGCGTAAGCATTACACGACATAGCAATGGTTGGTATAGGCAGTATCTCATCATTCATAAGGCACACAAAATGGTTCGTACATCTAAAAATGTGAGAATGACTCCACAAAGGTATCACAATGGGCCTTCTGTCCTAAGTGCGCTTGTCGGTCTGATCACCAACCACATCAATTCAACTCAACTAAACTCAAATTAATATACAATTTTGGATTTTATAGTATCTCGTATAGCCTAGGGCTTTTATGGAACTCTCCCTATTGCTGAGAATGAAGACGTCTTTACCTGAGAGTTAAACTTCAATGTTTCTTTGCAGCTTTCATGAGAGTGAAAACTGAGTTATAGCGCACACTCCGGAGATGCCGAGGCTTGAACCATAGTTAAAACGACGAATTGCAAAAGCAAACACTGCTAAGCGAAGGGCTGTCCGAAGCGATTTTCAAACAAGCTTCTTATCGAACTAGCCGACTCCCAGCGGCTTTCTAATTGAAATATAGAGTAAAATAGGGCAATGTGATACACCAACTTTTCCCGGAAACTATAAACGTGAAAATAATGGGATCTTTTAAAATAGCTCGGCTTTCTCAGAATAGTAATAAAGAGAGATTTAACTTGTGGTTTGCAAGTGATCCCGATAGTCTGTTGTAATAAAACTGAAACGAGTGAGTACTATATTAGTGCATAGTTCAAGTAGTGTTTTATATGTATTTTTGTGTAATTAATTATTTATAAGAAATATGATAAAACTCGATGTCCGCTATTGTGGTATATGCAAAAGTGGGTAAAGTGGTATAGTATAGCAAGTAATGCTCTCACCTACAAGCATAAGATATGAAAAACCCATACCAGCATTTTCTTGGTTTCCGAAAGCTTCAGTGTACTCAAAATGGGACGGGCTGTAATTTTATCTGCAGCCATAGAAAAGGAGTTGGTGAAATATTTGTTAAAGATGGAGTCAAAGTACTAAGGACTAACAAGGGAAGATTTTTGGTCTTTGGGGTACCAAATTACGAAAAGGATCAATATTCATAATAAGCTATCTATCAAGCATTAGGACAGAACAGGATATCTCCCTCACATAAACTTAGAAGTAATTTAAAAACGAAGGCGGCAGATTTAACGACTTCCCATACAAGAAAAAAGTTAAAAAAAAAGAATTTTTACGGAACCAAGTTGTTGCTTTTATAAAACCATGGGTATCCTGTTTGCAATACCAATAAATGTGGGCTTATGAGAAGAGTATTCTGAACCGAAGTGGTATTTTGCATTTCTTCTGAATAATTACACTTTTTCGAAATGTTCTAATTTAATAATTTTTTAACTTTTTTAATGAAGCCTTTACTATTTGATTTAGAAAATATATTTAAAGTTGAAGATTAGTTTTGGAACGGTTCGATCCAACTAATTTTATGTTTTCCGGTTTTTGAACTAAAATAATAAAATAATCTTAGGAACATTTTGTATTATTTTAAGGCACAGATATTGTGTTACACTATACCACATTAACAGCCAAGTTTTTCGATGGCCTTTTCTGACTTTTGTGATATGTTTTAAATATCAGTATAATTGTCAGCTGTAGGCTATTGCCTTTTGCTTCATTTGTTTGTAATATTTGTCAGATCTGAAAACTCAGTTTTCCTTAATGGTACTCAAAAATTTTGGATTTTACGAAGAAAAATAAAATAGACTTGAAGAACAATCGAGTAAGAATGCTTTATGAGAGCGATGTTTTGAAATAAGAAAAACAGTATGGTACATTTCTGACACAAAAAAAGGGATCTTTACTCCTTTTTACATAAAAATTACATTAGTTCTACACATCAATTTGGATTTCGATATAAATATGACACAATTGAGTAAGAAAATCGCATACCAAATGAAATAAGGAAAGCTTTCGAATTCAGAGAGTATTGCTCGGGTGTTTTTCTTGATGTTGCTCAAGCCTTTGACAAGGTATCAAATCATGCCAGTCCCATTCATAAAAATAAAACTTCATTACCTTACACATTCCACAACATCCTCGAATCCTACTTATTTACCATAAGTGCAAGATAACTAACAAAACTACGGTCAGGCTCAACAATGTAACTATTCCAAAAGCTAATATAATAGCATATCTCGGAATTCACTTGCACTGACGCTTGAGCTAAAACTGCACATTTTCGCTAAAAAGCTGCAGTTTAAACTCAAATCTGCTTGCATTGGATTTTGAACAAATAGTCCGGACCTAGCCTTAACAATAAAGTCCTCTAATAAAGGGTGGTTAAATTTTCAAGGGCCGATGTTGATTTTGAATAAAACACAAACTATTTAGGAAATTATTGAAATTTTATTTTATTATGATATATTGGTATTACTCAATTATGTATGTAACAAAATATCGGCCAAATGAGCGCCGCGACCTCGGCGGCACACCTCCATACGATGGTCCAAATTTTCGATGACGCTGAGGCATAATGGAGTTTCTATGCCGTTAATGTGCCGAATTATCTCATCCTTTAGCTCTTGAATTGTTGCTGGCTTATCGACTACACCCAGAGAAAAAAATCCAACGGTGTCAAATCACATGATCTTGGGGGCCAATTGACATCGCCATTACGTGTGATAACACGGTCATTGAATTTGTTGCGCAAAAGAGCCATTGTTTCGTTAGCTGTGTGGCAAGTGGCAGCGTCCTGCTGAAACCACATATCGTCCACATCCATATCTTCCAATTGTGGCCATAAAAAATTCGTTATCATCTCACGATAGCGAACACCATTCACAGTAACTGCCTGACCGGCCTCATTTTGGAAAAAATACGGCCCGATGATGCCGCCAGCCCATAAACCGCACCAAACAGTCACTCTTTGTGGGTGCATTGGTTTTTCGACAATCACTCTTGGATTCTCATTCGCCCAAATGCGGCAATTCTGTTTATTGACGAATCCACTGAGGTCAAAATGTGCCTCATCACTGAAGATGATTTTCTTCGAAAATTTTCATAATAAGTCTGGATAACTTTAACACGTTGTTGGATTGTGTATCTCTCCATGGTTCAAATTGAGTAAGTCTGAAATAGAGAAATGTCAAATTAAATTCGGAAAAAAAACTTGGCGTTTAGGTGTGGTTCACATTCAACATCGGCCCTTACAATTTAACCACCCTTTATAATCCAACAGCGAAAACCAAAATGAACGTATGTAATTCACATATGGGGCACAGCTTGCGCGACGAATATAGACATACAGAGTTTTCAGATAAGAAATGTTAATTTCATATTCAAAGATAAATGTTTTTTTGCGATAAACGGGTCGATTTTTATTTCAATATAAAAAAAGTTAAGCCGTTAATAATGGAAAACAATATCAGCTAAATGGCCGCCACAGTTACGCTTACAGAACCGTAACATTTTATGAAAACTTCCATCACCAAATGGCAAAGTGGCTGCTGTATGCCCTCAATAGCTTCACTAATTCCATCTTTGAGTTCTTGAACCGACGTTGGCCTGTTGGCGTAGACCTCATGTTTCACTGGTCCCTAAAGAAAAAAGTCGCAAGATGTTAAAACACAAGATCTCGGTGGCCAATTGCTATAACTTCTTCGAGAGGAAACGCGGTTCAGAAACTTGGAATTTTTTTTTTTTAAGGTCGATGAAAGGGTGTTAGCACTTGGCTATCGTGAGCGTTGTACCATGGTGTAGCATAGTTATTCAGCACAACCTACAACAACCTCTGACCCAAACGGATTACCAAACAGGCATTAAACACCATTAACCGAAAGTCTGTCAATACCCTCCTGAACTCTCTTCCAGTGATTGAGGTTCTCAGAGTCAAACCAACACCTATCGCAGACGAAGACCTCAAGCCACATCAAAAGTCTCGCGTAGTACTAGTACAACTTATAATAGATGGAACACCTACTTATCGAGACTTGACCCCGATACCCGTAATGCAATGATTCCCCGCATAACACTAACCGCCTCTAAAACCAACTTATCTAACCCCCCTTTATCTCTGGTCCGAAGCCGTCGGAACAGCTCGTTTCCTGAAACTCACGTTAGATGACTTCCATGACTTAGACTAATCTGGTCTGCTTCTAAGCAAAAAACTGCTACAACACACATTTAAAGAATGCTTATTTCTAGAGAAAATATAAAACAAAAACTTTGAAATCGGAGCGATATAACTATAACCTAAATATAAATTTGATATGTTCATGAAAGTATACAAATTTCGACGGAGTTATAGACGGATCATTCTTCTTGTTGCAATCTGATTAAGCACATCTGGAGGTTATAAGATTAAAATCCCACGCTTACCACCTTCTCAGCAGTATATTGGGGAGAAACATTTTTTCTCATAGTCCTAATTATTTATGTCTTATATTTTTAACAGCGATCACTTCATATTCAAACATCTCTGAGCGTCTACTGGGTGCTCTTTTATATACATAACCAAAAATTTGTGCTTCCGCAGGTGCAGGTGGTTTAATACCCACACGTGCAAATACTCATCAAAAGATTTATATCGCGTGAAATGTGCGAAAGATTTGTTATACTTGTGGGATGTAATTTACGAACAAAAATGAGGAGAACAAAAGAGCAAGGAATGCAGCACAAAACTAAAAACTCGCCTTGGTAGTGACTGAAGCAGATAAAAAGGCGAATTCTCAGTTGCACCGCTATCTCGTAGTGCGTATATACGTATACGTATGTGTTATATATTTGCGCATATGTGGAAATTCGTGTCAGGCGATAAGCGCGCGAATTCATTAAGATTTTAATAAACTCTTTAAACCAGCATTCAACATTTGCAATTAACTTTTTCCTCTTTTTTAATTCACTTGTGTCACATAATTTAGTAGAGTTTAATGCTGAAAATGTCTGCACTGCTCATGTGTGCATATTTGCACATATTTATGTATGCATATATACACCTACGTGTACGCTAATATGTATATGTGTATATATTGCAGATGCATATCGTTCGACTCAATTTAATTTGCCTTAATGTCATTATACTGGCACTTGTTGGTCATTTGCAGCGATATACATGCATGCGTACATGCAAAAACATCTGTATGTTAATCTGTTTAATGTCATGCATATAGAGGTTTTGTATGTGCCTAATAACACTTACTCTTCCACATAATCATTTCAATTAAATTATGCAACAACGTCAATTTGTTGCTGCTCCTAGAAGTATGCAATGCACTTTCCCATTCGTTCTCAATACTTATAGACATTTGCTCAGATTTTCCTGAGCTCATGCCCTATAAGAAAATATTCAAACTTTATATTTATTTTAGAACTATTTCCTTAATTATATGATGATATATTATAATATATATATTTAATATTTAATATATTATATATTATATATTATGTATTATATATTATATGCTATAAATATTACAATAATTTATTATGTATTACATATTGTATATTATATATTACATATTTTACCTTATTTGTTTTATATTATATATTATATATTATATATTATATATTATATATTATATATTATATATTATATATTATATATTATATATTATATATTATATATTATATATTATATATTATATATTATATATTATATATTATATATTATATGTTATATATTATATATTATATATTATATATTATATATTATATATTATATATTATATATTATATATTATATATTATATATTATATATTATATATTATATATTATATATTATATATTATATATTATATATTATATATTACATATTTTATATTTTATATAATATATATTATATATTATATATTATATATTATATATTATATATTATATATTATATATTATATATTATATATTATATATTATATATTATATATTATATATTATATATTATATATTATATATTATATATTATATATTATATATTATATATTATATATTATATATTATATATTATATATTATATATTATATATTATATATTATATATTATATATTATATATTATATATTATATATTATATATTATATATTATATATTATATATTATATATTATATATTATATACTATATATTATATATCATATATCATATATTTAATATTATAAAATATAAATGCTGCAAATCACTCTATTTTCTACTGTGTATTAAATTTGTTATTGCGAATGTATGCATATGTAAGCGCATGAAGCAGCTACGCACACACGACTGCACAATGATAGCCTTTAAGGCATTTGTTGAATGTGCCACAATGCGTCACTCGCTCATTTGCATGTGGAATTTTCATGTCATTGACTGCTCACTACGCTGCGAAACGTAAAAATGCGCTGATGTGTTGCAAAAATATGTCGGCCAGAAATTGAGATCAGATAGTTTTTTCTTTAGAGCATTTCGAGCAATAATAAATACGGATATTTGATTAAATTTTTACGCAATTAATTTTTATATGAAACGCGTAAGATAATAAAGAATTATTTTTCAAAAAGCACGGTTTCCTTCAATAATTGTATATTTATTAAAGACCGGCCTATAGTATATTTTAACGTTTAAATTAATTTTTAGAAATCAAAAGAACTAAACAATGCTGTATTTTCTGCGAGGCTTTTCGTGGTAAAATTGAGCTTAAATCTCAAGTACGAGAACTCCAATAGTGCGAAAGTTAAAAAAGATTAGGAAATAGTTTTTTGAAAACCGCTCACGCAAAACCAAGCTGCTTTAATGTTAGTTTACCGAATTGGAATAATTTTTCTTACACTAGCTCTAGGGAAGCTCTATGTTGATACTCAAATGGAAGGGAATTCTTTGGCTATGATTTTTAATCTTTATCTTTTCCTTTTAACTGCTTCGGAAGTTAATAACTAAGGAATAAACTATATACCGAAAACAATTAAAATAACCAATATCCTAGTCAATGTGGTAACATCTTTTCACGTAAGGGCAAGTTATGGTAAGGGCGGTATCTAAATTTAGATTTTAAGTGATTACAAATGCAAGTCAAAAAGGAAATGGTAGTCGCTTGAATTGAAAGTGATTTTCCACGGAAAGATAGGGATTCGAGGAATTAGGACGTCTTCATCTTTGAAAGGTCCGGTCAGGCTCCTCTGTAATTTTTTGACTGCAAGTCGTATGCCGTTGCCGAGTTTCGGCTGATTAATATTGGGTAGCAATATAAAGGTCACAAATTTAATATGTATGTTGAGTCCCCCCTAAGTCCAAAATACTCAAAAAGTTTGTTCGATAATTCTCTGTCTTATCTGTGTCTATTGACTTATATGTCTTATATTACAGTGAAGAGATATCTTAATTTTTGCCAGCGAGCATACCTCGGTTACTCAGCCATCTTTGATCGCTCTATTTGATTTCGATATTTGGGAATACTTACGCTGGTGTTGATCGAAGATTGATAGAAAGCATTGTCTATTAAAAAACGATTAAAAGTAATCCACCATACCAAAGGCTTTAACAAGCGACATCCAAAAAAAGTATTAACAAAAAAAAAGATCTTATTTATTATTATTATTTTGAACTGACTGAACACTCATCTAATTACAATAGTTTCTTTCGCTTTTTAAAAAACCATTTGAATTTCAAGTCTTCTACCTTTATACTGATACGGAGGATATAGTTTTGTCTCCTCCCTGTCGGCTAAGAGATGTTCCATGCAATCCCGTGTCGATCTATTCGTGTTTTGAGCACCTATTTTATATTTTGACCTTTCCTATGGAGAATTTTTATCATTCCTTTCAGTTAATATAGCATCGCAGAGTAATCATATTTAATCAACTTGACTCCGCTGACCAAGTCTCAAGCCGTCATAAAAGCACGGGATAGGCTTTCCCGGAGTAGCAGCCCGGAGTAGTGGGAATGACTGATGATTCAGTTTAACCATGTTTTTTCTCTTGGCGGATTGGTCTTAGCCAAAAATTGATTTATTTTTGGTTTCAAATATTTAAAGTCTACTCAACTTCTTCATGTTTTTGCTCTGAAAATATCTTTCAACGTAAAAGTTTAAGGCCATCTAATCAAATTTGAACATACATACGTGTATGTACATATATAGTTGTTTGTACTGAAGTAGACAATGCTCTATGCATTCTGCACTCTTCAGCTGCATGTTTTTATGCAAATTACAACAACAAACCCCGTTCATTTCATGATATTCAGTTAAAAGAGTATAGAAATTGTCACATGAAGTTGGCAAATCACTGCCACAGTTACTAGAAAGAATTATAACTAAGTAATAAAAATATATAAAAAAATAAAAAATATATATGTAAAAGATTGATAAAGTAAAAAAAAATTTATGAAAAACATATTCAAATTATTTAAGTACATAAAAATTTTAATTAAGTAATAATAATATATAAAACAAATAAATAAAATATCTATGTAAATGTGTAATGAAGTATTTATAAAAAAATTTTAAAAACTTATGTAAATATATAAAAAGTTAAAAAAATATTAAAAAAAATTGTACATATTTACCTAATTTAATTAGAAATTTTATTATGTAATAAAAATATATAAAAAATAAAACAAATATTTGTTAACTTATAAGAAGTTTAATTAAGTAATAAAAAATAAATAATAAATTGAAAGAAGTATAAGGAAATACATAAAAAGTTTAATAAAGTAAAAAACATATAACAAAAAAAAAAATATAAATTATGTAAACATATAAAACATCTGACGAAGTAATAAAAATATATAATAAAATTAAAATATTTATGTAATTAAATAATATAATAAGTTTACTAAAATAATAAAAATATGTTTATGTAAAAATAATAAAAAATAAATATATAAATATAAAAAATTTAATTAAGTATTAAAAATATATGAAAATTAAAAGAAATATAGTATTTGTTAACATACAAAATACAAATAAGTGATAAAAATATAAGTAAATGTATAAAAAGTTTAAATAAGAAATACAAATATATAAAAACATTAAATAAATATACGTGTATGTAAATATTACATATGAAAAGTTTAAATAAGTAATTAAAATATATAAAAAATAATAAAAAAAGTTTAATTAAGCAGTAAATATGTATAAGAAAAATTAAACTTCATCAAAAATAAGAAATACAAAAGTATATAGTTATTTCTACAGAAATATTAAAAAAACGAAAGTTAATAAACAAAGTGTTAAACTATTTTGAGCAAATAAAAAAAAAAATAAAATAATTATTAATAAATGAAAATAATGAAAATATATATAAAGTACTCGTATTTATAAAAATATTTAAAAATGTTTTTACAAAAAAAGTAAAAATAAAAAAGTGAACATCAAAGGACCCACCAAAAAAAGCAAATGGCATGCGCATTGACAACTTTCACTGCTCCAGTTGCCACAAAAAAATTCGTTTACAATTTTTGTCCTATGAATATTTCATTGCATTGAAAAAAGAAGAAGAAACAAATAATTTTTATATTTTTATACCCTTAACCCATTTCAATAAGTAATGTAACGCAATACCTGAGTGATTACAACGAGCGTTGCACTACAACTGCTGAACTGCTGCACCAGTATGTAAAGAGCGCAGCGCTATTGGTATGTGTTCTGTGTGGGAGTCAATATGCATGTGACATGCAATTGCTTTTCAACGCAACAACAATTTGAATACAAACACCCAATCACTTAATGTGTTGTTGTTGTTGCCTTATACGATTTACACAGGAAAACTTTTATCAAACCAATAGCGGCGATGATGATGATGATGATGTTTGTGGAAATATGAATACATATTTGTTTATATGTACATATGTACGAATAAATGGGTGCATATATTTACATGCGAATATATGTATAATAATTCTCATTTCATACAAATTTTTTTTTTAAATTTGTAAAAAAATTTTTGTAAAATTGTTTGCCTTGCAATGTTTATACACACGTACATACCTATATATCTGCACTCATCTGTACTTTTAAGTGTATACGTTCTTTGGTATGCTTCTATATGAACATTCGCATACTTGCTTTTGACTCAACATGCCTCCTCTGTATGTATGTACATATATAAATATTATGTACGTACGCGTATGCCTCCTTTATGCACTTTCCATAGATGCCACCAGTGATGCCGTTCCAGTTGACAAGCGCTACAATGGCTGGCAATCCTTTAGAGAATGTGAATGTAACCAACATTTATGATTGTTGTTGTTGTTACTGTAGCACCTATACGATCGAGTTTATTGAAAAGTGAAAGCCAAAATGAAATAAAATCCATGACACACATAATCGTACACACAAAGCGAGCGCGGGCGTACTAAAAATATCAGAAGAAAGTAAAAGCCACACCGATGGTGAAACAAAGTGCATAGAAGCTGAAAAATAACTGGAAAAAAAATTTAAAAAAAATATTAATGAAAAAAAAAAACATCAACCAAGATATTTTGCGCGTAAAAGCGTGCAGAAAAAGTTGTTATTTAAATTTTTTTGCACCAGCAAGCTATTGTAAAGCTGTCACAGTACACTTCTTTTGCCCACTCATCATTTGGACGTGCAACATGAAGTAGTAGTGCAACATAAATTACATTGGTAAGGGTAGAAAGAAAAGGAAAAAAAAATACAAAAAAGTTGAGGGAATACTTTACTCTGCCACAATAACTTGTGAAACTTTCTGCTTCACTGAAAATACTTGCACTTCCTCTTATAAATTGTATATACGTATGTATGTACCTACATATAAATTACTGTAATAATATTCTTTTTGCAAAGTATTTTGCTGCTTCTGCTGCTCTTTGTTGTTGCTCGTTTTACCTCTACTCCTTCACAATGGTCTTATAGCGAGCTGCTTGAGTGATGAAGAAGTGCATGGATGGCTCTCGGCGGTGAAAGTGCTTAGGCAGCAAGCAGCAAGTACGCTAGTATGCAAGTGGGCGGATGGTGGACAAGCGGGCAACGTGCAACATGCCACATGCAACATGCTAAAGTTCTCGGATTTTATGCTGATGGTGTGCAAATGTGTTTTTCTTTCTTCTTGCTGCCTCTTTACGCTTTTATCGTTAGATCGCCGTTTTTTTTTTCTTTGCGTAGAAAATGACATTTTAACATTTTACTAGTCACTCGTACAATGTGGCACAAACTACATGCCCAAGTATTGGTTGTAAACAAACAAATTAAGAAATACATAAATATATATATGAAAATATAATAGTCATTGAGTGAGTTGATTTCTTTGTAAATACCAAGAAAAGGAGAGAAAACTTATTGAACTGTATTCAGGCTAGCGGTGTATAGATTGTGCCCTACTTGGTAAACTTTGTTGCTAAGTACATAAAGCTCTATAATGCATATATTTTATTTATTTCCAATAAAAAATTTGAAGAGACTCGATCGGCTTCAGATACTGTAAAGACGGTGCATCATCGCTTTGCTCGTTCCACCTCAATTATCGCTCCTAAATATAAGTGAAAGTGTAGCCGAAGCATTGAATGTATCTATTTCTTGACGTTATCGAGAGCTACGTAGGTGGCTATATATAAGTGTAGGTCTGGCCTAGGCAAAACTAAGTGTTGCCAGGTGCAATCTGACATTTCCATTGGAAAGTTTGACATTTTTTAGCATAACATCACTCAGAACGTTTTGTCATTTAATCGTGTATTGTTTTATTTACAAGGAATTAAAAAATTCATCACGGTCAAAAAATGGAATTAACTCGTGAACATTTCGTGCGATCATTTTTCACAACTTTCGACGTGGATTATCACGACAAGAAGTCATCGATGAACTAAAATCTTTGTATGGCTATGAAGCACTATCCTATAGCACTGTGAAAAACTGTTACAACGAATTTAATCGTGGCCGACGCTCGCTCAAAGACGAATTCCGTGAAGGTCGTCCAAAAACAGCCGTTGTGCCAAACAACATCGATGCCGTACGTGAACTGATAATGCAAGACCGTCATGTAACATATCTTCAAATAGAGGCATGCCTATGCATTTCTCCCACCAGCATACATTCGATATTGCATGAACACCTGGCCGTAAAAAAGGTTTGTTCTAGTTGGATCCCGCACAATTTGACAATCACTCAAAAAAAGGCTCGTGTGGATTGGTGTAAAGAAATGCTGAAAAAATACGATCGCGGTGCTTCAAAGGACGTTTATAAGATCGTCACAGGTGACGAATCATGGATCTATGCGTATGAGCCCGAAACAAAACAGCAATCGACCGTGTGGGTCTTCAAAGACGATCCAAAGCCAAAAAAAAAAAAAAAAACATTTTCGTTAATAAATATTCGTATTTTCATTATTAGGCCAGAAATATATATAGCAGCCCTCGTAATACTTTCTTACGGTACATTATGGCGTATTTTGCCCTTGACTTACACCTTTTTTTATTCAGCGGTGAGACATATTTATCTCTCGGGGGATACGTAAATATGCAAAATTGTCGCATTTGTGGTTCCGAGAATCCTGAATTAATTGAATTGCGGTCGCAGGGAATGTCAACCCCTCCGAGTGTATTTCTGACATGAAATAAAGGCTCCTCATAAAAAAACCATCATCCTTTTGGAGGCGGGGAGAAGCTCGGCCCAAGCTCACCAATTACATATTTTAACGGAGTTTTCCACTTGGCTGGGGTTAACTCAGCCTTGCCAAGGGTTTCCCAAAATAACAAACACACTATTTAGGATATTAAAACAATTCATTTTAATTTATTACTTCTATATAGGAATATACAATATACAATATATAAATATATATTATATATGTTTTAACGCAATACTTCTACAGGTTCTCCTATGGGTTGTGGAGGTGAAAGCTCTCTACTAGTCCCATTTCCAGTGAAGTAAAAACCTTCAGGGACACTACATTTCCGGTGGTGTTGATCCCATGGCCAAATATACCTATCGACGGCTCACGGGCTACTTAATTTTCTTTAAATTCTGCGCGCAGGCAGAATGTTGTTAGATAAAAACAATTTATCGCAATGGACAGTTTTCCTTAATGCTATGTGTGTGTGCGTGTATATGCATCTTAATATAAATTCATGTTTGAACATGTTTCTTCTAGTAAAAGCAAAGCGAATACGCATGAAGGTATATAATATATAATTACATATTAAACTTATAGTATTATTAATATATATATATGTATGTACATGTGTATTCGAATTCATATTAGGTTTATACATATGTACGCACATATATTTTCTTATGTTGTTGTAAGGGATCCAACATCTAAGGTTTTGGGGTCCTTACAATATATACCATCACATACGGCAAGAGCGGTTCGCGACACGTTGGAAACACTCAATTGGGAAGTGCTTCCGCATGCGGCTTACTCACCAGACCTGGCCCCATCCGATTACCACCTATTCGCTTCGATGGGACACGCACTCGCTGAGCAGAGCTTCGATTCTTACGAAAGTGTGAAAAAATGGCTCGATGAATGGTTCGCCGCAAAAGACGATGAGTTCTACTGGCGTGGAATCTACAAATTGCCCGAGAGATGGGAAAAATGTGTAGCTAGCGACGGCAAATACTTTGAATAAATGATTTTTTCTTTTTCCACAAAATTTAACGTGTTTTTTGATTTAAAAAAAACGACATTTCATACAAGTACACCTGGTATATGCATATATTGTTTCGCATTTCATCGTGGAAAGACTTACTCCTGAACAACGGGCTACTGAGCATACTATTCGCAACACCGTCACCCATCTTGAGACCCAGCATTAATTATTGGATAATATTCGACGGAATTGATCATGTCCATGTAGCGGCACTAGCTAAGAGTGTGCACGAAGACCGTGGAGAGAACGACTTGGTGCACTTTACGTCGAAATTTTAAATTGAAAACGTACAAAATACCGTTTGTGCAAGAACCGAAGCCGCTCGACCTTCCCAAGCGACAACGCTCTGCAGTTTTCGAACCAAATTTTGTTCAGCGATTAGGACCATTTTTGGCTCAGTGGGTATCATATCATAATAACTGACTATTTGATGCTTGAAAATGAAGCTCGTGATCTCGGTGACATTTGGTTCCAACAAGGCGGCGCCACTTCTCACGCATCTCATCAATCCATGGATTTATTGAGAAAACACTTCGGTGAGCAGATAATTTCACGTTGAGCGTCCGTCGATTGCTTCGATTCAAGTCCTGGAGCAAAACATCTTTCGTGTCATTCGCCAGTTACCAGTCGAAATGTTCGAACGACTCGTCGAAAATTTTACACAACTAATATATATATTTTTTAAATTTAAAACAAGTTTTAAACATATGTAAATAAATTAATGTAAAAAGTTTTTATCAAAGCATTTTTTATCTTTATTGAATTTTCTACACATTTTGCGATGCCAAATTTTGTATATTAAAGAAAGTTGATTCAATAATCCAACGCGATATACGTACCCATACATATATGTATACAACAATATTGTAAATCCCTTCACGAGCTGTTAATTTCATTTTCAAATTAACTCACGCATATGTTATGATAAGCCGCAAATTAAATGAGTTTCGAAAACACGCATACATATGCGCGCATGTATAAGTATGAGAGTGTATGGTATATATATATATGTCTGTTTGTCTGCTACACCTTAAGGGAATATTCTGCTGTTTCATGCTGTTTAAAATTTCAAACACTTGTACATAGGTATAAACCCAAATGTAAAAACTCGATAAACAACCGTTCAAACAATTGTCAGGTCATTTACTCTTGTATTCGCTTCGCACACACACATCAACGTTCACACACACACACATATACACACACACAACAGCGTTCATCAATATCATCTTTGCTGGGAACTTGCTTTGCAAATTCTCCATTTTTCATTGACTTTATATATGTATTTATGCAGCGTGTTTTTAAACACTTTCAATTCGAAATCTCTCCCACTGATAACTAACTGATATTGTTATTATTTTGTTGTAATCTTTTTGCAGAGCTTAAAGCTAACATAATCGGTCCGACGGATTTGTATGTGAAAAGTGGCAGCGATATAAATTTAACATGTCGCATTATGCAGGGACCGCATGAGTTGGGCAATATATTTTGGTATAAAGGTGAGTATACAGATATATATAGTTTAATTTGTGTAAATACATAACGGTGTTCCTATTGTGGAGAATTGAAGAGAACTTCAATATAAAAATCTTTTTTTTCTTATTTATTAAAAATAACAACTTGCTTGGCAAAATAAAATAGTAATAATAATAAAACATTAAGTAAGAAACAGAAAAAAAATATATATATACTTATATATGTGCTGTATTTGTGGGCGAAATTATTATAGGTCGATATTTATTGTTGGTCAACTTATTTCCCCCTGTTGGTCGAGATGTCCGCTTAAGGGAAATGTTAGCCATTTTAGAATTAAAAAAAAAAAATAATATTAATTTAATACTCACCAATTTATCATTTATATAAAAAATTGACATATTATATCGCAAACCTTCAAAAATCCATTGAATTACAAAGAGTGGCGGATTTTTTAAGGAATTTAGTACAGTAAAAGTAAGGAAGAAGTTTTATTTCAATTTGAATTATGAAACGAAATCCAAAATTCTGAAACTAGTAGCCAAAATCGCGGCGGCGATAGCGTTTAATATACCTATTTTACAACCAGACAAAATTAATTTAAACAAAAAATTAAGTTAAATTTTTGCTTCGCTCGACCAAAATCATCCATTGATGACGTCACTTTAGATCTGGCGAAGACCCACGATTGTCAAAAGAAATGATTGCTAATGAACTAAGCTTTAATGCCATGGTTGTGTCGCGAACATTAAGTAATAATCTAGGATACCCAAATAAATCTGCTCGATGGGCCCCACGAATTTTCAATAAGGCCCAAGAAGAGGCTCCAGTGCATTTTTCTCAATTTTTCCTAAACAAATTCTAAATTAATTCTATAAGTACGATCCAGAAAACAAATAGTATTCCATGATAAACCAACCCGTAAAATCTAAGTAACAAAAATCAGCAGCAAAAGTAATGATGCAAATTTACTCCGGCCTAAAATCGTAGCTGCTATTCCACTGGAAAAGCGTCGCACGGTAACTGCAAAATGGTACACCGAAAATTGCTTACTAAAAGTTCTCAAAAATTTGTTGAAAAACAGGAAGAAAGAGGATTTGCGACGCTACTTTTTAAATCCTGACAACGCGCCATCCCACACTGCTGAAATAACGAGTAATTTTATTGAGATCTCTGGGATCGCTGAAATACATCCAGCAGCATATTCTCCAGTTGTAGCACCGTGCGATTTCTGGTTATTTCAAAAAATTAAAAAAATTTAAAAGGAAAGGAAAAGTTCTTTAATAGCAACGAAGAGATAATTAATACGGTTAATGTTGAACTTAATAAGGTTAAAAAGCAAGATTTTGTAGATTGTTTTCAGAAGTGGATCAATAGGATTAAGAAATGCATTCAAATCAAAATAATTATAAAGAATATAAAAAAGGACAAAGATTACGAATAAATATACAAAAATTTTTTTTCTGATAAACTTACCGAACTGTTGTTAACCCATACATAAAGGCCGATAGCCACAGCTGCTAGTTGCCTTTAATGTAATGTAATTATACATAATTATTTTTCATACAAATAAATAAATAAATAAATAAATCTATACATATATGTGAAATATTTATTTTTGTTAAATCTATAATATTTCTGCAATTTTGCAGGAGTTGAATAAAAAAAACGAAAGTAAAAATTAGAATTTTGGGATAATTTTTGAATATCCTTATATATATGAAAATATATAATAAAATATAATATAATATAATATATACTTATAGACATGTATACTTATTTAATAATAAGCACACACACACACACATGCGCACTTCATTTAAATTTACTTGTTTACTTTTTGAAACAAAAATAGTGAAGAAAATCAATTATTCTTGCGCACGTGGGCTTGCAGTTGTTGTTGTTGTTGCGTAACAGATTATTTTGCAGGTTCATTTGTTTCGCTTGTTATTCACTTTCAGCCGCAAATTAATTAAAATTTCTTTTTTCTCTCCCCAATATAACATCACATTACGCATGGTTCTTGTTGTTGTTTTATCCTTTTGTTGTTGTTGTTGTTGCTGTTGCTGTTGTTGTTGTCGTCGTCACAATTTGCTTTGTTTTACTTTGGCAATTGCCAACCAACTGTCGCACACAACAGGCTTCGTCGGCACAATCCCATTAATTGCGTTAAGCAGCGACAGCAACAATAAGAACAACAACAATAAGCCAATAAAAATGCGAAAGCAGATGAAGTCAGCTCACTCTAGCAACAATACCAACAACAGTAAATACTTTACTTTCTCACTTGGCAGCGTGTCACTTTTTTCGCCTTAACACTTTGCATTTCAATCGCAATTCACCCACAATATGGTAAATGACAGGACATAAGTAGGCAGCGGCAGCAACAAGAAGCGAAAGCTGAGCAGCAACAACAATAGAATTCACAAAAAGCAAAAAAAAAAAAAAAACACATACAACAATAATATTCATGGAGAGCAGTAGCAACCACAGGAGAAGCGCTGCAACAATTGCTGACGGTATAAGTAGCAGGCAGGCAGCTGGTTGTCAGTCTCGTCAGCTGTTGAATAATTCAGTAATCGCAACAACAACAACATGTTGCATGCGAACAACGCCACTGTAAATTACTTTACTCAATTATGTTGCAAATGCGCCAACAAGTAATTGATGTGACAATTAAAGACACATAATTGTGGCATCGGCATTACATACCGTTACATTTACATCTACATACGTACATAAATATATGCATATACCTATTTACAACTACCATGAAATTGCCACATCTTTCACATTCTTTCACAGTTTTATTCTCAAATTTATCTTCCCTCCGCCTGGTTAGCCCATCTCTCATTTACACGCATACACTTATGGTACATACATACTTTATCATCCTCTTAATTCTTTCCATTTACTATTTGCTCATTTATTGACGTAATATTCACACATTTATTTTTCTCACTTTTTGATGGTTGATTTCTGCATATTTTATTTTTTCTTGTTTTTGCTGTTTTTCACTGAAAGTTTTCAATTAAATTTTTGCTTTTTCAGGCACTGAAATCATTGACATGTCAGCGAATCTAAATGAGATCGACAGCGCGACGCGGATTAGTGTCGACAATGATTGGACAGATGGATTGACGTCAAGGTGAGCGTAGGCTTAATTCAATTAAAATGGTGTTATGGCAATGTTTGAAACAAATACAATTAAAAAAATTAAAAACAAAAAAACGCAATGCCTGGTATTTGTTATTTTTTGACATACTCAATATGTATGTACATATACACATTAATAAAATGGTAAAATTTTGAGCAAAAAAGTTTTACTAACTTTGCCTTTATTGAACTCAGGATCAACTAAAATAGTAGTTGACTTAATTAAAAAAGTTTATTAAAAATTTCAAATCAAAAAACTGCTTTTTTCCTATGTGCTTACTGTAAAACATTTTAATAGTAAAAAAAAATTTCGTTTAAAAACAAAAAAGCTAAAAGCGATACTTACGATTTTTTAATTACAATAAAAGTGACGAAAGTAAATTTTTCAAACATCGTTACAAGTATGTGAAATTGTCGAATATATTTACTAAACGAATTGTGCGTTTTTTCATGAGGTTAAAACGTCTTTTTCATTTCATAAAGAGTTACTCATATTCGAAGAGTCTAACCTTTTGGTACTTCTCTTTCTTCGTTGACGTGGGCGCCGCTTACGCAATTATAGCCGAATCAACAATAGCCCAACATTCGTTCCTTCTATTTCCTGTTTGGCGCCAGTTCGGAATGCTAAGTGAAACCTCCTCTACTTCCACTGCATTACATATTTTAAAGTTGGAGTCCTCTCATCCCCTCGAATGATATGACATAACCAGCATAGTAGCTGCCTCTTCATTTGCTGAACTATATTAAATCGTTCGCTAAAATTTCTCTCGAAAACTTCGAAAGCCGACTCATCGGATGTCAACATCGTGCACCTTTCTGCCCCATAAAGGAGAATGAAAATGATGGCTTGTAAAGTTCGGTCTTTAGTAGTCGAGGATTGACTTTAATTTTTAATTGCTTACTCAGCACGAAGTAGCTCCAGTTGGCAAGAGTTATTTGGTAATGGATTTCAAAGGTCACATTGTTGTTGGTGTCAACGCTGATTCCATGAAAGACGAAATTGTCTACAACCATGAAGTTATACCTGTCAACAGAGGCGTGGAAGTCAAAACCCGAGGCCACTGTATATTTAATTGATGATAGAAGATATTTCTCCTTGTCTGCGTTCACTACCAGATCCATTCGATTGACTATCAATGTCATTGTTTGCAAATGCGACTTGCTTCCCTGCTCAGCTATAGGTATCTATCCCACCCACTGACGTTGTGGTCAATCGCAATGTTGCGAGGTACGCAGTCTGTTTTCTCTCCGCTGCAGTTCGATATTCCTCATAATACCAGCTATTTGTTTCTATAATGAGGATTCGTCGAAAGTTTGAGATGCCGTCCCATAGTTCCCTTATATTGAGTTGCTGGTGGGTATTCTCATAAAGCAGGTGCGCAAGTCGAGTAGAAAACCGTTCGGCTGTCTGTTGAAAAAGCAGCATGGATTTTCTTTAGCAGAAAACTAATACTACACATAACCATATTTCGGACCCAGTCGACCATTTACCGACTGTTGTACTAAAAACGCCCAAAACATATGTGGCCAGATCTTCATCCACTGGAGTGAATGCAAGTACCCGGTGTCGGATTCTCTCTCCCAATATAAAGCTCTTTATTTCTTCTATCTTTGCCTTGTCTACAGTTGTTAGTCTTATGAGGACATCAACCAGCTGGGTAGCGGCGTGTTCCCAATTAAGGCACTGTCTGATTCATGTATAATCTCTCTCATCCGATACTGTGTTTGATTTTTGGATAGAGTATATACTTCGGCGGCCGCTGTAGCCGAGTGGTTAGCATTGCGTACTGACATTCGGAAGGCTCGGGTTCAAATTCCGGTGCAACCAACATCCAAAAGATATGGAAAATTAATTTAAATAAAAAATTAAGTTAAATTTTGTAATTGCGGTCGTCCCTCGGCGGGGAATGTCAACACCTCCGAGTGAACATAAAATAAAGGCTCCTCGTAAAATAACCAAGAGCCATTCCCTCCATTTGTTGTCGGCCGAAAAATCGCTTCAGCGGTTACAAAACGCCAATTATATATATATTTTTTTCATGAGTCATGTACCACCCATCTAAAAAATATAATATTGTATATTGCCCCAAAAATCATCGAAATCGGAAAACTTCAGCATCCAATTTTTATATTAGAATTTGATATCGTCTTGAAAAGTACAAAGACTTTTCGGCATGGCCGAAGACAGGCTAGAACTGGGCAATTACTATAATAATCGTGCTTTTTTATTGAAATATTACCACAATCAAATTCTAATTCTATTTCATATCTTTTATTTTGCTTTTTCATTTTATATTAACCTCGTCGACCTGCAGATTGAAAATTCATCGTGCTATGCCCGCTGATACTGGAAATTACACATGTGTACCAACGATAGCGAAATCATCCTCGGTTTATGTACACGTCATAATAGGTAAGTGCCGTCATTCGGTTGTAGAAAAGTACAATTAAATACAGAAAACAACAACTGATTATGAAGCACATAATCATACACATTTTGTCAATATTTAGTTTTGTACATATATATATATATTTCGTCAAGTAACACTATATATATTGATAGTATCTCGCGTTCTATAAGTGCGATTGGATTAAGCTAAAAGACGTTAGAAACATCATTTTATAAATTATTACCTCAGTAGTGCTTGAGGGCAAGGCAAACATGGACACCAGCGAAGAGAAATTACGCTATATATTCATTCTATTATTATTTCTTCGATAAAGGCGAAATCGAAAGTCAAGCAGCTGAACAGTCTTTATAATGAACAGTCAATTAGAGACAATTTTGACTTCGTCGATTTCGTTGCGGTAACTTTGATGTAAAAGAAGCTGCACTGTGAGGAAGGCTAATTGTGGATAAAACGCTGAGTCTGGACATCATTAGAGCGCTGACTTGAGTAGCCTGGAACAAAAAGGAAGCTCGACGAGTTAACGAAAAAAAAATTATGAACAGAGTTTTCATCTGTGAATCGCTGCTGAATCATAAAAAATCGACATATTTCTGAAGTAGATTGCGACTGGTGATGAAAAGTGGATCACTTACAGCATCGTCAAACGAAAACATGTGGTGGAAAAGTACTGAGCCGGAACAATTGGTCTCCAAGCTAGGATAGACGGAAAGGAAGGTTTTGCTGTGTGAATGGTGGTATTGGCAAGCAATCATCTACTATGAGCTGTTGTTCTACGGTCAAACTCTTAATTGCGGCTGTCAGCAATTAGACCATCTGCAGATGCCTTCAATCGCCCAAAAGCGTCCAGCTTTAGCCAAAAGGAGGGGACCTGTGTTTCATTAGAGCAACACCAGACCACACACAGCGATTTGACTCGCTAAAAGCTCTGAGAGGTTGTTTGGGAGGTTGTTATGAGTCCACCTTATAGTTCGTACCCCACACCTAATGCTTACTAGCTGTTCCTGCCTATAACGATTGTGAAAATCGATTGTCCGAATTTTTCACCAATAGGGACAAGGGTTTCTATAATAGAGGCATAGTGACATTACCGTAAAAATAAGCAAAAATTTATTATCATGTTGAGCATGAGCAATGAGTTCATAAAACTCTCAGTAATTTTTGTAAACGTAGTTCCGCTATTCTTCTCAACACTTTTATTCACTTTCTTCGCATTTTCAGTGGTCGTTAATATTAAAATCGACAAACCTCCTATTAAATAAGGTGAAACCAAGGTAAAGTTAATACGACAATAGTATAGACTAAAGATTTCTCCATTTTGTTGGAAAAATCAAATTGAAGAAGGAGCTCGGCCGAAAATCGCTTCATAGGTTAAAAAGCGCCATGTTTATAAATGCGAAAGTCTTGAACAACGTATTTGTAACGCTACTCAAAATTAGAAACCAAATGCATTGCAATTGTTGTAGTTATTCTCTTTCGCTCACCTTATTGTATTAACCTTGCATAGAACTGTGAGATGTGTTCAAGACATATACTACGTTTATGCTTATTTCTACTCGGGCTTATTCTACTCGGGTAGATTAAACTCGCAAGCATAAACACTTTTTCACCACAACTTAAGACGTATACACATTTTCTCTACATATGTAGAAGAGTTAACTCGGTAGCACAAACGCGGGTTGAGTTGAAATCAGCCGATTTGCATTTAACCTGATTGATACAGAGTTTCCGTGTTGCTAACTTTTTGCCAAAAATATACAATAATTGTTTACCTAAATTTTACCAAAATTTAGCAAAGTTAGGCTTGGCAGCCCTGATATTAACACCATTCTGAATTCCATTCGAGTAGAACATTTGGCGTTTACGCTTGTATGCTTAGCCCGAATAGAATAAACTCGAGTAGAAATGAAGCATAAACGTAGTAAATATCGGGACAAAATTCGATAGTCGAGTACTCTAGAAATTTTAAAATTTATTTTATATTTTGAAGGAAAGAAATCGTGTACCAAAAACTTAAAACTATTTTAATGCTTTTTGTAATAATTTTTTTTGCCATATTTAAAAGAGGCCTTGCGTAGCTTTTGTTGACACAAAGTGTCTTGAAATAAAAAAAAGTATTTGATTTACTCAATAAATGTAAAATTTTAAGTTTTTAAATTTTTATGTTGCACTTCTACAAAACTTTTATTTTTCTTAAAGAATTTTCCCCAATACATACACAACTACATTTGCATTAGTCTCCGTTCTCAATACACGTATGCGTATGCAAATGGCAAAGTGAGTATGTATATTTGTTAGTGGTTTTGTGGATTTGCGAGAGATATACACCTAATATCTACATCTTATCCACTCTTACATACATATGAACTTCGGCATAAAAATGAGCTTGCTGATGAATAAATGAATGAGCGAAGGTTTACAGTTATGCATGTAGCGCTTGGCGCCTTCGTAAAATAGTAACTACAGCAAAGCAACAGGTGATAAAAGCAGAGGCAGCAACAACTTAGCAAGCAACAGAGTTCTTCTCTTATATTCACTATCTGCAGAGTGTAACTATGCAAACAACAAACAAGAATAACAAAAACAAATGAAGAAAAGCGTTAAGTTGATGTGCAGGTTTTACGATGAATGCCACAGTGTCGTAAAGAAAAATAATAGTGTTATTGGAATGGCTGTTGCAGCTGCTTTTGAAGATGCCAATAAGCTTATGATCTTAGCGGAGTGTTGAAAATATCCATATATACATATGTATGTATGTATGTTAGTTTCAAGAGGTGCGGTAGATAACTGTAGGATTTACGCGTAATACTAGCGTGCCATTTATTAGCATTCTAACGTACGAGTACACTGCGCATTTCGTTTATTATGCATATGCGCCTTGAAGTATGCAACATCGCAATTCGCATGCAATTTTTGCCAAGTCATAAACTTTCGTTGGCTTTTCTCTCGCGCTAATATGCTTGTTGTCGGTATTTCCTGCACATTAACGCCAAGTTAGCACTCAACGGTAATGAGTACTTTTGGTCAAATTACCAAATTACTCTGTCGCTGTCGAAAGGATATGGGGCGTTTTGTAGGTGTTAGCGTGTTTTCAGCAACAACCACATATGTATGTGCAAACGTAAAGAGTTTAAAGCATTTATGTACTCAATTCTAAGAGGGATAATTCAAAGCCACTTCCGCCACCCGCTGAAATGAGTGAATTTATTTTCGCTTGCTGCTGAATTATAGATTTTCCGGTTCAGATATTCGCATGAAATAAGATAGCGAAATCTGCTGAAAGAAAATGAAATAACTTCGATATATGTAAAATGCTACATATCATTAACAAATAATGATCAAATCAAAAGTTGGTTTGCAGAAAAAGAAAAAATAAAAAATTTTTTTTTGAACATTTCTCACAAATTGGACCAGAAAAAGAAAATTTTTCAAAAAAAGATAAAATTAAAAAAATTGTCCTTCTTTTAATAAAAAAAAATAAATATACCATAATAACAAAAAATAAAGTGAGAAAAAATTAAAGATTTGGTGTCTTTTTTTGGTAACCGCCAAAATAAAAATTCCGAAAAAATCTTAAGCAAAAAAATATTTATCTCATTTTGTTCAAACAAAAGAGTTTTCAGATGCAGTTTAAAAATCACAAGACACTTTAAAGAAAGATATTTCAGAAAAGTGATGAATAAAAAATATTTGGATAAACGTTTGCTATAATTTTGGCCAACTACTACTTTTGTTAATCAAGTTCGGTCAATTGGTGACTTTCAATTTGTTTTTGTTCAATACAAAACTACCAAATCCTTTGCAATTACTTTATTAGTCTTCCACGTACCACACAAACATCATTATACCGTATTTTGTACAAAGACTGAGGTCTTAAGGCTTATGCATTTCAGTTAACACAACAACTCTAGCCCGTCCATCATCAACAACGTTGTGTCTTTGCTAATTGGTTACGCCAATAAGAAAAATTCTCACATCTGGGACTCTGAAACCCAAGATTTATTGCTAAAATGCCTTTGCATCCTCAATCTGTAAATGTTTGATGAGGTTTATGTTCCGGCGGTTCAATTGGTCCTCGCTTTTTCGAAGATGAGGCTGGATTAACAATCGAACAAGACGGCGCTATGTGTCACACAAGCAACGAAACTATAGTTCTTTTATAGGAAAAGTTTCCGGACCACGTTATTTCTCGAAACGGTAATCACAACCTACGAGATCTTGTGATTTAACACCGTGCGACTTTTGCTTTTGGGCCATGTGAGTGATAAGGTCTACGCCAACAGGCCACCGTCCATTCAAGACCTCAAAGATGGCATTTGGTGATGGAAAATTTCTTAAAAAGGATACGGTTCTGTAAGAGCGGCCGTGGCATATCTTCCTCTTTACATTGACATAAACATCCGATAATAAAATAATATCTCTTATTGGTAAACTGTGTTAATTAAAAAATTGTGTAAAAGAAATCTGGGAAAAATTAACAAATATACAATGGAAAGCTAAATTTTAAATTTTTATTTTTCATATAAAAATGCTTTTTGCTTCAAAAACTATTTGGTGCTCTTATAAAATTTATCTACGAATATCGTTACTTAAGAATAAAAAAATACGAGTTAGTGCCTTTTTACATTACAACAATACATTTTTTTTTTATTATTTTTGTTTTTGATTTTTTGAGAAAAAAACATTAAAAACAAAAGCATTAAGCAGTAAGCGAAGCATTTTTGTTTTAGTACCAAAATAGTAGTATTTTGTTTATGGCTCAAAAGTGGTGTGTTCTAAATTTTAAGTAACCTCCCACTCGCCACTTCCTGTCGAAAAAAACCAAAGGAAAATTAAAGAAAATAAAAGCGAAGCATCGAGTGTTCCTTTAGACTGGCAGTTTAGGTGTATTTTTATGCTTCAGCGTATGTATCTATGTGAGTGTTTATTTATTCTACCTTTCAGCCGCTGAGTGGTTAAGGCATGCTTGAGAGTGTTTGTATGTGTGTGTGTGTGTGTGTCTGTGAGAGGCCGTTTATGCAAATAAGTCAGTAGACTAATTTTGTTTTTTCATAATTTATTTATGCTACTAAAAAAGGATATTCTAAACGTTATTTGAATACTCATAGCCATATATGAATATAGGCATATTTATATATACATATATATATATATATATATACCTATATATAGATAACATTTCTTTTATGACTAGTTTGTTTTTGAATACATTTACCACACCTTAGCAGTGTACTATATATGTATGTATATATGTAGCTAATGCATATATGTATCTACTTATTTATTAGAGCCACAATTTAGACGTCTGGTGGTGCTATTAGTCATAAAAGTATTTTATTACTACTACTCGTATATATGTATATATTTATGTCTTTCACATATGTATAAATATACAAATAGTTATAGTAATATTTGCTACTTTTGCTCGTTAAAATTCGCTTATTATGCGCAAATCGCACTAAGTAAAATTGCCTGCCAGACTGTAAGAAGTGCATGGACCTCTATATTTTTGTAAATTTGTATGTATCAATGCAAATCATAGAAATTGCAGTAAAATTCAAAGAAAAAATGTTTACTTTATGTTGGCAATAAAATATTATAATGCTGAAAATCCCAAAATCCATAACAAATACATACGTGTGTGTACTTACTATAACATATACATACATATTGCCTTTGATAGTAAAATTTTGGTAATTTTTGTCGGCAAATTGTTCAGCGATGTGTTAATAGTTTTTATTGTAAAAAGAAAGTTTATGGTTATTTTAATGCAATTACAATATCGTAAAAAAATATTGTAATGTGGAAAAAATCAAATGGAAGAAATAAAAATATATGTTTTTCTTTAAGATTTTAATAGGATAACAAATATGTCTGAAGAACTGTACAGAAATGTATAATATCGTTGCTTCCACAGCTGAGCTCCAGTAAGATTTTAATAGTTGTACTAGTATATCCAATATTTTCATAAATTTCTTCAAATTAAGTGTCAAAAAATCGGCAAGCCACCTAAACTTTTATATTTTAATTCCAATGTTCAAATTTCAGAATACTTTAAATATACATATCTTCATTTTTAAGTGGCAATTTTGATGATATTTTTAAATATATTTTCCGCTCCCATTTTTTTTTATGAAATTTAACAAATAAATAGGAATATCCCGAATAAAAAAAATTTCTTTCATTATTGCTGAATGAGTTTTTTCATTAGAAATAGTTAGGGAATAAAAGAACTATGTGTAATAAAATAATCCTAAAAGTGCTAAAATACGAAGGAGTTTTTTTCATAACTTTAAATATTCATCTCCGCCAAAAATGGTTTTAAATCGCCGAACTTAAACTTAATTAAATTTATGGCGATGAAGCTCTTTTAAAGACTATTGTTTATCAACTGTATGGTGAACTCAATCGCGTTCGTAGCTCACTCCATGACGAATTCCGTGAAAGACGTTTAGCATCAGTTTTTGTTACGGAAACTATCGATACTGCACGCAAACTGATATTGTGACCTATGATGAGATTGAGGGAGCTGGAGGAATTAGTGAGACCACACATTTTTACGATTGCTCAAAAAAAGGCTCGTATCGATTGGTCGGGAGGAAATGTAAAAAAATACGAAGTCTATAACATCGTGACAGGTGATGAATCGTGGATTTATGCGTAAAAGGCCGAAAGTAAACAAAAGTCGACTGAATTGGTATTTAAAGATGAGCCGAATCCTACAAGAGTTGTCGCTCACGTGGCACTCCAAGCATATGTTTGACGGTGTTTTTTTTTTTAAGTGGATATGTCGCAACAGTACAATTATATACAATATATGAATATGAAACAACTGCACTCAAAAAACCGATTTGAGGAGTCACACACCGTAGGTTCTATTTTGGCACTGAGTGACTTCTTTTTATTCCTGTATATAAGAAATAAATTGAAGAGGCGGTTTATGCATTCAGAGCGCATGTATGAAGATATCTCAATCAAAATGGCAAAAGTTTATAGATCTTTTGATATGGAGAATATTATGAAAAACAATAAATCGATTTTCGATAAACATTATTTGATTTTTGGGATTTCGTTTTAAATGGAACTGTTTCAGACCATATATTTTTTGGAAATAGTGAAAAAATTACAACAATAGTTTTGGACGGCAGAAGTTATAGCTGCTATTTCGGAAACCACCACGTTTTCTCATCAGACTTCTTTTTCCAGACACCTTTTGTTCGAATGGAATTCGAACTTGGGATGCCCACAGCACGAGCCAATGGTTATCCCATTAAGCGACGTGTGTACCGCTTTCACATATTGTTGTTTTTCACTTTTTTCCTTTTACCTACATATCCACGATCAAGTGCTCAGATATTCTGTAGCTGTAAACTTGGCGCGATGTAGTTGTTTTTGCGAAGAATTCACCAACAAATATTTTAAAGCAACCACATTTTTTATTATTTGATTTTGTTCTCTAATACCGAAATACAAAAGACAACCCTTCGAGCAAGCTCCGTGCTCTTTCCTACTTAGCGAGCTTAACTTTACCATCTCTTTAAGATCATCTAAACGCTTTAGGCCCCTTTCAATGTGTTCATGCACAACAAAGTTTTAAATACACGAACCTTTTAGATTTTAATACACATTCCGCCAACATTGATTCCTCTGAATCGCTTTCCTGTATCAGAACCTACTTATTGAGTGCTTTACATAATTCAATAAATTTCTTCTCCTTTTTCCCTAGTAATTCAAAACAGCTGATGAACAAATCCGTCGCTGTTTAGTATATTTAATAAGTGTTATCTCGACTTTTCGCAAACGGTATCGGACTTGCTTAATTGTTGAGTGATGTTTCCTAAAGCCGAATTTTGAGTTAACCATTTCAACTCGACTGTCTACATCGAAATAGATTTATAAGCACCTTTTACAAGATGAGCAATATGACTTCAATTCTTTTCCTAGATTCCTTGGTTGAATCTATCTATCTACAATAGACTTCACCTACCTTCCAACGGACCGGGAAAACACTTTTACTATGCAGACGTTAAACAGGTAATTTTGGCGTATTGTGGTATTTTTGGTCTGTACTAGAGTTTGTCCACGACTTCGTCCACATAGAATTTATCAGATGGTACTAATAAGATTTTTTGTTACATTTTTACATTATATATTATCTTATAACTTATTAACTATTACGTTGAATCATATGAGAGAGAAAGGAGGGTTTTACGCATATTAGTCTAGGCGAAACAATTTCTATGTTCCAAATTTCAAGCAAATTCAACTAAATATAGTACCTTAAAATTGATCAAAATTTCTCCTAACATTGATATAGCCAAAGAATCATCTACATATTAATGTTGGGTCACCCAGATATACAGTGGCTCAAAATCGAAATGGTTCACATGTAACCAATTGCTTTTAGCTGCAAAAAGTCAAGAAAATTTAAAACGAATACCAAAAATTTTAGTGTATCTCGTAATTTCACTTTATTCCAATTATAAATTAGGAAATTTTTTTTATTCCATTACATTTTTCATAAAAATAAGCATTTAACAAAATAGGAGGAATATTCATATCACAGTGGAAATGGTCCATTACAGCAACTTTTAAATCAAATATTATACCACTTATTGCTAATATTTTGTTGGATACCCTTTCTGGCGAATAACGAACTTAGAACGATTTGGGATAGATTCGAAGAGCTTTTTAGTATATACCGGACCAATTTTACCCCATGCTTCCAAAAGGACTTTTTTAAAGTCATCTGTGCTCGATGTTTCCGTATTTCAATTTCCGATATATGCTATAAATTTTGGATCTTGTTTATGTGTGCGTCGTTGTCTTAGTAGAAATTATAAGTGTCTTTAATACAAAGTTTTTCTCCACTTTGTACAAGGTTATTTTTCTAAATATTTAAATATAGATATTTGTCCATAATCCCATCCACTATTTGCAATTTACCAGCACCAGCAGCCAAATAAGCACCCCAGACCACCACGTGGCCACCGCCGTGTTTCAGTGTTGCACACAGATATCTAGGATCCATCGCCTGTTTGAGTTTTACCCAAACGTTTATTCTGATATCCTACCCAAAAATATTAGATTTATTTTCATCCGTGAATATCACGTCTTTCCAAAACGAAAATTCTTTCCTAATGTAGTTATGAGACAATTTCAATTGTAGGTTTTCATTCTTCTTGCTAACAAAGGGTTTATTTCGAGCAATCCTACCGTTTAGTCCATCCTTACAGTGTCCGTAAGTATAAGCTGCACATAATAAAACCGTAAAACCCAACCTTCGAATCGTTCTCAAACGCACGTTCCGAAAGAAAAAGTGTTCCTCATATCATATTAATTTAGGGCCAAAGCTACCTATGAACCAAATTCCAAGTAAATCAAAAAGTTTAGAACTCAACACGATTTTTTCGAATATATAGATCCCGGGAAAATCGTTTCTTTGCATCGGCTCACTCCATAGGCTTTATATATGTATATAGATTAAATTTATTGTTATCAATTAATATTAATTAATTAACTTAAGCTATGTAAATGAATGTTTAAGAAAATATAAGAAAGAAGCAACAGATTGCATGATTGATTTTGTAGAGTGCATTGCATGTTGTAACAGGTTCCATGGCCCCATATCTGTTATGAGGAGTTTGAAGGAGGGTTCATCGAAACGTATGCCTTTTTTACTGTTTAGATAAATTAAATTTAAAAAATATTATCTGAAAGTTTTTGAAACATTTGGTCATTAACTAAATAGTAATTTATAATAACAGTAAAGGAGTCTTGGACTTAGAAATGACAGTTACACTCCTTCGTTGATATATCATTCGGTGCTTTTATTCACTGTTATGTTTAACTACATATCATATAATAGCTTTCAGTTACGATGAAGTATTTAAAATAGTTTAACACAAAGGCTGCTGTTGCTGATGATGATGATAATGATGATGATAATGATGATGATGTAGCCTGTGTATACAGGAAATGCCTCAGGCAGCAAAAAATAATTAACTGTCCGCCAAATATTTACAAACGAACACATAAAAGAAGAGGTTATTAGGTAGTACATATACCCATTTACATCTACATACAATTATATATATGGATGCATATATTTGGAAAGTGGTTGGTTGTAATTTTGTATGCAGGCTAAATCATGTACATATGCGCATACCTATGCATGCACTTATATCTGTACGAGTACATATGTATGTATGTGCGAGTGCTTTGAATTCTAACTGAATAGTTACTGTGAATGCAGTCTGTGAAATTGAGGCGCCGCAAGCGATAAATAAACTTGTGCCAAATGGTTTCTTTCATCCTGTAACTACAACACTATTTTTCTGAAACTTCTCTTTGTCTGTGTGTGTGTGTGTGTGAAAGTATTTTATTTTATTTTTTACTACACTTTGTGTAAATGTTTGCTTACTTTCCGAGTGTACATTAGGAAAGAAAGAAGCTTTTCTTCGCGCGGATACAAAAACGAAATAAAAAATAAAATGAAAAAAAAATCGTCAAATAAATAAATAAGTGCAAATGCTTGCGAAAAGCTGCAGCGGAAAAAGAAATTGCATTGCGCATTGCAAACAAAAGTAAATGGCCAAGCCGCTTTAACGGTCGATTACCCGAAATGAGCACAACAAAAATGTAGTGGCGGCGCAGCGCGTCGCAATCACACGTCCGCGTCACGCGACAATGCAGCAGGTCGTTGGGCATAATCTTGATACAGGCAAGGAAGTTGCCAAGAGAAGTTGATTGCAGTTGGACATCCAGTCATTTGGCAGGCCACTTAGAATGTGTGCGGTGCAGCAGCAATTCGTCACACAATGTCACGAGGAGTGCGAGGTGTGGGGGATGTACGATGTGAAAAGTGAGATGCTGGGGATGGGAATGTTTGCTTTACTGCAAGGCATAAAACTAAGATTTGATGTAGAGAATGAAGTAAATACTGAAAAGTAATAATTATCTGATCTTGTATCAGTGTTGCCAGAAATATTTACATTCATTTGAAATCTATACCACAACAAAATTCATAAATTACAAATTAATAAATATAAAAAAATTCCAATAAAAAATTTATGAAATTAGGAAATGCTATTGGAAGATTTCATAAATTAATTTAAATATTCTCTTTGCCTTAGTTTTTATGTCGCACTGGACAACAATGTTGGCAAGCAAATTGTTTTTTTCTTTATGAGGAAAATCTTAGCGCAATGAGAGTAAAAACGTTAATTTTTTTTAACATAATTTCAATAGATAATTTTTTGCACTAGAGAAAATAAACAAAAAAGTCTGGAGAACAGTAGGAACCAGAGCTCAATATTTCAGTGCTCGTTGCTTTAAAATTTTTGAGCATGAGTTCGAGTATTCCCAATTTTGTCGAGTATTTTCGAGCATTTCGAACAGAAATTTTGCCTTTTTTCTCGGAACATTTTTCTATAATTTTTAATTTATTTATGTAAAGTGTAAAGCTTTTAGAAACAATACAGAAATTTTGACAAACAAAGTTCAAAAGTGAAAAAGTTCAAACAATGGAGCTGTTCGCAATGCTGGATACCCAGGTATCTAAAGCTCTTGTAGTGGCTTCGCTCATCATTCTCGTCCTGCTATATGGTGCGGCGGTATGGACGATGACAACATCTGATGATTCGGCGTTAGAGGTTTTCGAGAATAAGGTCCAGCGTAAAATTTGTGGTCCTTTGGAAGTTGAGAACCCGGATGGTGAGTGGATAGTGGGTGAATCAGAGGAAGTGGATAATTCCTTTCCGTTGGAAAGACCAGGTGGAGAAGATCTTGGTTGTTGTTAACTCGATTAAATTCGCCTGAGCGGTGTCTACGCCAGTAGAGACGAAGAATCACGTGAAATAGTTTTAAAATATATATTTTAACTAAACTTTATACACAGTAAATTTTTGATTATAAGGTATGGAAACAAACATATATAAAAATCTGTGCAAAGACTGTTCAGATAAGCGATATTACATCAACAATGTTCTTGTTGTAATAACCGCAAAAATATTCCACGAATTGGTTTTTGGAGAATATTCCGGGAATGAAAGTCTTTTTCCGAATGAAACTTTTTCCGAATGAAAATTCGGGTCGTTCCGGTATAACATCAATCATCTAATTCGGTGTCGTATGAGACATTTAAAACACATTCTGAAATATTCATTTAAAATTGAATAAAGTTAAGCAAGATTCATGTCGGCAAGAGTTAAACTGCATCGAACTTGATTTTCAAAAAAATGTCTTCAAAAATTTTGAATACAAATTAATGTGTTAAAATATTTCAAACAAATGAAGGTAAAATATGCCCAGATGGCAACACTGCTGGCTTTTGTAACACATTTGCTCTTTCTTTCTCTCTCGCTCTCTCTCTCTCTCTCCCTCTCTCTTTTGATTCACTGAGCAGCTGCTACTTTTCCACGCCGCCACTTGTAAGCCGCCTTGGTCGCTCGTTACGAACTTTACATAGCATCAAGTCACTCACTATTCACTCACTACTTACTGTCTGTCCCACACCCAGGATTGCCTACATAAAATACATTCAAAGGCAGCGTTGCATTTCCGGTACTTTTCTACTTATTCAGCGCATTGAACAATTTTTCGCTGCTACAGACCCGCTCTGCACATTTATTTAAACCACTTGAGGCATTCTTAGTTAGTAAGTTAGTAGTTAGTCTATTCGTTGTACGTCTGTCCACCAGTTGGCAGGTCACTCATTATAGCTGCCTAGTAGCTGTTAAGAGTTGGCAGCCGCACTTTTCCCTCTCTGTTATTGTAAACCTACTTTACGTAATTTTTCTTTATATTGTTATTTGCCGTTAGCGACTTTATGTCACAGGTGACGTTTTGTCCTTTCTTTGTTTTTTCTAAACCGTGTTGCATTTGCTTTGTTGTTTTTCTTTTAGTGGTAACATTTTTGTTGCTGTTTGAGTACCGTTTCAATGTTGCTACGAAGGATGATCATTTAATAATATTGTTGATGTTTTATTTATATTATTTCTTTATTTTTCTCTTCATCTACTGTAAGTCTTCTTTCTTGTTCATGTTGTATTTTCGCTTGTTACTCATTCTGCCGTTGTTACTTTTGTTATGCCCACTTATATCATTTGTGAACTCTTCAGTCACTTGGTTTTTGCCCATTCACACACTTTAACTATTCTGGCGCTTTTGTCCCAATTTCCACTTAATGGTTTTCAGCTCTAAGGCATGTTTTTATTTTCGATTTTGTTTTACGTTGCTTTGTTACAGAGGTACTAGGGAGCGCTTGTGTGGATTACGATAGGTTGGCTCAGTATGGTTATTTATTTATTTCTCTTGGCATCTGCACTTGAATCTTCGATGTTTGTAACTATTTTTATATTTAATAATTTGTTTATCTTAAAATATATAAAATGTGAAAAGGGCAAGCTAAGAGTTCTCAGCTGGAAATAGTACCAGTCTCTGTAAATGTAAAAAACCCGGTTCATAACCAGGACACATTTTTTTTTACACCGCAAAGAAATTAATTTATTTAATCTGCTTAATTTAAGCCTAATATTAAGTTTTAGAATCTTAATAACTAATTAATAGCAATGGACGTGAGTTACTGTAGCGTTTTTGATTAGATTCGCTGTATTTTATGGATACTAGCTGCGCAGGTAGAGCCTCCTAATTTTATTCCGCACATCCATATTGGCTTTATTATTAGAATTATACAGAAGTATTTTATGATCCAAGCATAAACCTGAATTTTTAAACAGTAAGCAATTTAGGCTGGCGGTTTTAAGTTTGAGATGCTGTATTTTAGCAGAAATATGGATCTTCCATACTTCACTTCACTTGTTTGAGGGACCATTACGTTGTTTAGTTTCAATATTGGGAATGTTTCTGTCCTCAGAGTGAATGTGACAAAATGGAAATGAAAAGAAAATTAAATAAACTTAAATAAAATAATATTAAAAAAATTATATTAAACTAAATAAAATAAAATAAAATAAGACAAAATGTTGAGACCGTAGGTCTCAAATTATTAAACGCCGGAACGAACCTGCAGCCCAATCCAAAATGAAAGAAAGAAATATGTAAATAAAATAGATGTTAGTCGAAGTACTAACTTTATTGAAGTAGATATCCAAAGTTTTACCTTTTGTAAGGGTATTTCCACAAATTAATATAAAATATAAATAAATAACTGCCTTTAATAGAAATTATTATCATGAGCGAATACGCTTTTTCACGAAAACTGTTGAATAATAACTAATACGGAATTTTATTCCGTTTAAGCTTTCATCTATTTACGAATGTGTACAAAGGCACATGGCTAATTATTAGATTATCTGCAGTTCTGACAACCACATAGTGGCTCTCAAATTTTTAAGGCTTTTGGCTTAAACACAAAATAAAATAATATAAAAATTATAAATATATAAATATAAATAAAACAAAATAAAATTAAATTAAATTATTTAAACTAAACTAAATAAATTAAATAAATTTACAATAAATTAAATTAATTAATTAATAAAATAAAACAAAATAAAATAAAATAGAATAATATAAAATAAATTAAAATAAAATAATATAAAACAAAATAAATTAAACTAAAATGATATTTTATATAAAAAAATAACGTAAAATAAAGAAAAATATAGTTAAAAAAAAAACAAAATAAAGTGAAGTAAAATAAATTAAAAAAAAATAAAAGAAAACAAAAAAAATAAGATAAAATAAAATAAAATAAAATAGAATAAAATAAAATAAAATAAAATAAAATAAAATAAAATAAAATAAAATACAATAAAATAAAATAAAATGAAATAAAATAAAATAAAATAAAATAAAATAAAATAAAATAAAATAAAATAAAATAAAATAAAATAAAATAAAATAAAATAAAATAAAATAAAATAAAATAAAATAAAATAAAATAAAATAAAATAAAATAAAATAAAATAAAATAAAATAAAATAAAATAAAATAAAATAAAATAAAATAAAATAAAATAAAATAAAATAAAATAAAATAAAATAAAATAAAATAAAATAAAATAAAATAAAATAAAATAAAATAAAATAAAATAAAATAAAATAAAATAAAATAAAATAAAATAAAATAAAATAAAATAAAATAAAATAAAAATAAAATAAAATAAAATAAAATAAAATAAAATAAAATAAAATAAAATAAAATAAAATAAAATAAAATAAAATAAAATAAAATAAAATAAAATAAAATAAAATAAAATAAAATAAAATAAAATAATATAAAATAAAATAAAATAAAATAAAATAAAATAAAATAAAATAAAATAAAATAAAATAAAATAAAATAAAATAAAATAAAATAAAATGAAATCAAATGAAATCAAATAAAATAAAATAAAATAAAATAAAATAAAATGAAATAAAATAAAATAAAATAAAATATAATAAAATATAATAAAATAAAATAAAATAAAATAAAATAAAATAAAATAAAATAAAATAAAATAAAATAAAATAAAATAAAATAAAATAAAATAAAATAAAATAAAATAATATAAAATAAAATAAAATAAAATAAAATAAAATAAAATAAAATAAAATAAAATAAAATAAAATAAAATAAAATAAAATAAAATAAAATAAAATAAAATAAAATAAAATAAAATAAAATAAAATAAAATAAAATAAAATAAAATAAAATAAAATAAAATAAAATAAAATAAAATAAAATAAAATAAAATAAAATAAAATAAAATAAAATAAAATAAAATAAAATAAAATAAAATAAAATAAAATAAAATAAAATAAAATAAAATAAAATAAAATAAAATAAAATAAAATAAAATAAAATAAAATAAAATAAAATAAAATAAAATAAAATAAAATAAAATAAATGAAAGTAAAATAAAGAAATGTAAATTACAAAAAGATAAATTAAAAAAATAAAGAAAATAAAATTAAATGAAAGAAAAATAAAAATAAAGATAAGAAAACAAAATGAAATAAAACAAAATAAAAGAAATTAATTTAAATATGTATATTTTTTTGCAGGCGAGGAGAAGGAAAATGGCTTCCTCATCATTATTATGTCGTTACACTTCGTTACACTCGTCACTAAAAAACTCCCGTTCCTTTTGATATCGTAGCACTTAAAAATGTGTGCTCGGTACTGTCTTCGGTAGCGTCATTGCATTCGATGTGACCAGAGTTTCACGTACATCTTTTATGTCCAAAATTTTGTGTACCAGCAGTTCAATAGCAGCGTTTCCGTTCATCACTAGAACAACTTCACCTGATACCGTACGGTATGCTTACGCTACCCTTAATGCCGCTGTCGATATATTTTGACTATAATTTTGCTGTGTTTATTTTTCTTTAATGTGCCCTCCCACAGTTCTGTTCCATAAAGTAGAATACTCTTGACTGGGTCTCTTGACTGGGTCCTCCGATGTTGAACATCAACCCGCTTAGACGAGTTGTTATTTTACAGGCCTTTTCTACAGCGTGTTGCATTTGTGCCCAGTAAGTTAACTTTGAATTTAATCTAAAGCCTAAATAGTTTGTGACCCTGTAGGTCTTCAGGTTGTTAAATATAGTCTACATGTTTATTTCTAATGTGATGTATTGCATTGTGAGTTGTTATAGTTTGGTTCTTTTCGTTAGTTTAGTTTCCGCGCGCATCTTCGGTATCATGGGAAATTATTATCGCTGCAATTTTATCTGCATAACCAAGTAGGTATGTATCATCCGGCATTTTCTGTTGGAGCAAAATATACAGTTTAAATAAATTTTTGAAAAAATGAAAACAATTTAAATAATATAAAAAAAAAATTAAATTAAATATAATTAAATGGAAAAAAGAAATTAAGAAAAATTATATGAAACGAAATAAAAAAATGAATTAAAATAAAATAAAATAAGATGGATTTCACCAAGGTTGTCGGTTAGCTTACGTTCTATCACATGTGCTGACTAATATATGCTTAAGCTTTGAGTATACATATACATACGAGTATGTGTTTTTGTACCATACGTACGTGTAGCTATGTACACACATTTAATGCTCAAGTGGTGACCATTTTGATGCTGCCTTTGAAATTACTAATATGTGTACACATACCCTAAGGCGCAAATACAGGTAAACATATGTACCTACGTTCATATAATACATACATACACTCAAATATGTGAATAAGGACATGTGCATATGCTTCCATATGCAATTTCGTCTACCTCATTGTGTCATTGTGTTATGCAATCAGAAGTTCAATTTGCCGTAGGCATAACTCATTTTGTGTAGCATAGTAGTGTTTTTGCTTCTGTTCTTAGAATTTACATTTATGTTTTCTTTCAAAATAAAAAAAAAACAGCTTTTAACGCTGTGGGTGCTTTTTGCGTTTTACTTTTTAGCTTAACCTCGACGTTACATCTTAATGGTGCTATGGCTACAGTGTTTCATAAGAGAGGCTATGTGGAAGGACACTGCTTTAGGAATAGAAATTCTTGGTGATAATTATTCTGTTTAGTGCGGTGAACTGTTGGGGCGATAATGCTGGTCCCTAGATAGACGAAATTATCTACGACCTCGAAGTTATGACTATCAACAGTGACGTGGGAGCCGAGTAGCGAAAGCGATGACGGTATGTGTGATGACTGGAGATATTTCGTCTTGCCCTCATTCACTACCAGACCTATTTGCTTCGCTTCTTTATCAAGTCTAGAGAAAGCGGTTGCGTTTTTTGTGGATTGGGCAGAGCACACTTAGGTTCCAATCATCGGGCATGCTTTCATCCCACCACATTTTGAAAAGAAGATGATGCATGCACCTGATCAGTTCTTCGTCGAAGCGATTGCTATTCGGACTTCTTCATAGTCGGGTAATGGAACGACTTTTCCATAGTCATCAATTGGAGTTTCGGGTTCACCATCTCCGGGTGTTTCCTCTTCACTGCTATTCAGCAGGCTGGATAAGTGCTCCCTCCATAAATCCAGTATATTCTGGGCATCTGTCTTTAGCTCACCTCCCTGGATCCTACAAGAGTTTGCTTCGGTCGCCGTATCTTTTCGTAGAATTTTCGAGCGTTACCCTTATCGGCTAGCTTCTCAAGCTCTTCATACTCACGCATCTCGGTCTCTTTATTTTTTTGTCTGCAGATGCGTCTTGCTTCCCTCTTCAGTTCTCGGTATCTATCCGACCCCGCACGTATTGTGGTCGATCGCAAGGTTGCGAGGTAGTCAGTCTGTTTTCTCTCCACCGCGACATGACAGTCCTCATTGTACCAGCTATTTTTGCGACTTTTCCAAAGTCCAATAGTTTCGGTTGTATGTGTACGTAGGGAGTTTGAAATGCCGTCCCATAGTTCCCTCATACCGGGTTGCTGATGAGTGCTCTCAGAGAGCAGGTGTGCAAGTCGAGTAGAAAACCGCTCGGAAATCTGTTGTGATTGCAGTACGATGTTGAACCTTCCTTGTGTTTGTTGACGGGCGTTCTCGATACACAGAGACGGGTGGGTATCTTCGCTGCGACAAAGAGTGAACCAAGTCAATGTTGGAACCTCGGAACGTACGCACGTCTAAAAGACTGGAAACATGTCTTCCGTCAATCATATCATGATAGATTTGGTGGAGAGGTTTTCGATCTGGATACAGCCAAGTAGCTTGGTGAATTTTGTTGAGCTGGAATGAAGTACTACATCTAACCATATTTCGGGCCCCGGCGAAGTCGATCAACCTCAGCTCATTTGGGGATGTTTCGTCGTGGAGGCTGAATTTTTCGACTGTTGTTCCAAAAATACCTTCTCTGCCTACCCTAGCGTTGAAGTCGCCAAGCACAATTTTGATGTCGTGGCGGGGGCAGCGCTCATAAGTGTGTTCGAGGCGCTCGTAAAAGGCATCTTTGATCAGGTCATTCTTCTCTTCCGTCGTGGCGTGGGCGCAAATCAGAGTGGTGTTGAAAAACTTCATTTTAAAGCGGATTGTGACGAGACGCTCACCCGCCGGAATGAATGCCAGTGCTCGGCGACGGAGTCTCTCTCCCACCACGAATCTGACACCAAATTTGCGCTGCTTTATATGACCGCTGAAGTAAATCTCACAAGGGCCCACTTTCTGCTGTTCTTGTCCCGTCCATCGCATCGCTTGGACGGCGGTGATGTCAGCCTTTAAATTTTTTTCCCAATTATAGGACCTGACATTTCAGGTGCATGCCCTAAAATCGTAATCCTTATAACATTTTTGGTGGTCGTCATCAAAAGGAAGGAGTGGTGGGTTCCAAACCCTACGCACAACCACATGGGATTCGCTTTCTCACTTTGTTGGTTAGCCAGGGGAGACTTGGTTTAAGACCGAAAGTCGTGAGCTGCTTGAACCATATGCAAAATAATCGTTTCAGGCCACTCCCAGGTGAATGGCAGTCAAACCCTCTCCTTAATTGCGCGAACTTCTGCACATGACCCCATCCCCCGAAGAGATCTATCTTTTTTAAGAAATATACTCGCATGTTTTGGCAGTCCAGTAAGCGAAAAACTTCGTCACATATTTCTATGGAATAAACAAGATGCGTTCTTCTGTAGCTCTTCGACTCAGCGCTTGATTGAGAAACTATGTTGTTTATTAAATGTTTAGTCCATTATAAATATTTCATTTATATATTTTTTTGTTGCTCACTTGCTTTTAATCCATTTCCCAGCGAAGTTTTGTAAAATTTGTGAATTAAATGAAATGCTGCAACAATGTAGCTTTTCGCAAAATTTGAACTAAATTTCCGAACGACAAGTGACTCTCGATAGCAAACGCAACAAACCTGAACTGTAAAGATAAAAACAATTTTATTTTCAAAATAAAATTACCAATACCGTGTTTTGAAACTGCAACAATTCCAATGCTATTACAAATTTAGTAAGTTGCAACACTGTGAAGCGTAAAAAAAATAATAAAAAAAAAACGAGAACGAGCACAAAATGAAAGCCAATCAACGAAAGAGTAAAAAATAAAATGCAAACCATTTTATCGGCCACTTCCAGTTGGTTTGGCTGGCATGACGATGACGACGGATGCAGGTGTACGGGCGCCCACAGTTGCATGCAACAAATGCGTAAAGTACGCACAAATCTATGTATACCAACATACTTACTTATGTATGTAAGTATGTGACCATTAGTTCCCTTCGCCCAAACACGTCCTTGCCTCAAAATTTCTCACTCTCCAGTCCAGTCTTTATTACAAGTTTGTTTGAATAGTTCATGCTTTGCATTTTAACTGCAGTTGTTACAGTTGTTACCGTTACTTTGTTGACTTTTTTCTAGCTTCGTACCTGTGTACGAGTACATTACATACTTTATGTTGTTTATATTTACTATGCAGGTGTTGTTTTTTTCCTCTTCTTCTTAGTGTTGCTTTAAATAAGCAACATATATTATATATACATACAATGTGCTCTAATCGGCCTTTGGGAGTGAGGGAAATAAAAAAGTTGTTGGTATTGCGCTTTAACATTGTGGGTTGTTTTTGCTGACGACACTTTATTATGCTTATTTCAGTATTAATTTTCAGATTTTTTTAAATAAATCATTAGTTTCTTGATTGGACCTTATCAGTGTGGCTTTAGACCTGGTTGCCCAGATATTCACCATGCGCCAAATCTTGGAAAAGACCCGCGAAAGGCATTGATTAGGACCACTCTGGGCCGTTCGATACCAAACGAGGTTTCATGCAGGGTGACTCCTTATCTTGTCACTTTTTAACTTATTGTTAGAGAAAATAATTCGAGCTCCAGAGCTGGAGAAGGTACAATCTTGTTTAAGAGTGGACAGCTACTAGGGAGCGCCAGTGATATTGATATCATAGGTCTCAACAACCGCGCCGTTAGTTCTGCTTTCTCCAGACCTGATAAAGAAGCGAAGCAAATACGCCTGGTAGTGAATGCGGGCAAGACGAAATATCTCCTTTCATCACACAAACCGTCATCGCTTTCGCGAGTGCGGCTCCCACGTCACTGTTGACAGTCATAACTTGGAAGTCGTAGATAACTAAGTCTATCTTGGAACCGTATTAACACCAACAACAATGTCAGCCTGGAAAGTCAACGCAGAATCACTTTAACTAACATGCGCTACTTTGGACTGAGTAGGCAATTGAAAAGTAAAGTCCTCTATCGCTGAACGAAAACCAAACTCTACAAGTCGCTCATCGTACACGTCCTACTATATGGCGGGAAAGTGTGGACGATGTAAAAATCTGATGAGTCGGTCCTAGGAATCTTCGAGAGAAAGGTTTGCAAACGATCTATGGTTCTTTACCAACGGCGAATACCGCAGACGAAGGAACGATGAGCTGTGCGAGCCAGATGATGATATTGACATAGTTCTGCGATTGCAGAGACACCGGCTACACTGGCTAGGTCATGTCGTCCGAATGAATGAAAGCTCTCCGGCTTTGAAAGTATTCGATACATTATCCGGTGGAAGCAGTGGTTTACTCGGTTGGAAGGATGAGGTGAAGAGCTACCCGATTTAACTTGGTATTTTCAATTGGCGGTCTATTGTGAAAGGAAGGGATAAATGGCGCGCTATAATTCATACAGGATTAAACGCTTAAGGGGTGCATCCGCCGATGAAGATGAAGAAGAAGCACGTCAATAAAATCAAAATTTGTGAGCGTAGTTCTGGATCACTGAAATTGAAGACAAACATGGAAGAGAGGCATGAGAATGGGATCGTCTCTCTCTCTACGAGTAAAAATCATATTAGTTCCAAGATCTGTCGTCAGATTCATATATGTATCAGTAGTTGGACCAATGCTATTTCATGAAGTGGCTTTAAGGTGTCACGTCAAACAAAACCTTAAGTGCAAATCCTTAACATCTTATCACTGAAGTTATTGGGTTAGCAGACAACAGCACAAATTGCTCTCAATTAACGATAAACTTTCATCCCAAATAGAAGAGACCTCTGCTGGTTATCGCTGGCAGGTTGGCTTCGACACTCCAGTAAGTGAAATATGTATACACGACCTCGCAACTCAATGGGAGAGTTGGTTATGGTATTTTTACAAAAATACTCACCTTTGGCTTTAACGATCGGCATTAACCGTAATGGCAACTACTTTCCCGTTGTTGAAAAAAACGGACCAATTCTGTAGCCCGTCCTAATGCCGCAGCGAACGCTCATTTGTTAAGAATGTATTGGATTTTCCATGGCTTAGTGTGGGTTTTCTGAGCCCCAGATGTGGCAGTTCAGCTTGTTAACGTAGCCGCAGAGGGACAAATTAAAAAAAAAAATTTAAATGATTTTTCGATAAAGAAAATGCTCATTTTTTGTCAAGTAATTCTCATCTTGGGCGAAGCAAATCGCATCGGATGAATACGAGGCTTTAGTTTTTTGAACAATTAGACTTTCTTAGCCATCATAGTGAGGGAATTATTCAAAATGGTGCGCGAAATATAATAATTAATTACTGTGAATGGTGTTGAGTTCACTGAGTTCGGTCAGCTGGTGACTTTCAATTTGTTTTTGTAAAATCTAAAAATACCAAAACCTTTGCATTTACTTTATTAGTCTTATTTTCAAACATTTGAATGATCGGCTAAAATGGAGACGAGAAAAAGCAAGAGGATAGGTCAGACGAAATTCCACCACCAACGCAAACAGAAATTCGCAATGTGATTCTCTCCGGGTTTCAGTGTAATTTACAGCCAATAAAAATATTCAGTGAATGCCAAATTGCGTATGGAACGTTTTCACCGTCTTTAAAGACTATTTCTAAGTGGTTTCGAAGACCCCCGAGAAGGTCGACCAAAATCTTCCACTAATGACTTCACTGTAGCTCTGGTGAAGTTCGAAAATGACGTAGATGCACGATTGACACAAGAAATGATTGTTAGTGAATTTCAAATGGCCCTAAAAGAGGCTCGAGTGCAGTTTGCTAAATTCTCCCGAAACAAATTTAAAAAAAAAGAACGATCCAGAAACCAAACAGCAGTACATAGTATGGAGCCCAACAGGAGCAAACCCACCCATAAAATATAAGCAACAAAAATCAGCAGCAAATGTAATGTAGTAAACTGACAACCCAATCTAAAATCATGGTAAAAAAATGGTACACCGAAGAGTGCATACCAAAAGTTTTCAAAAACTTGTTGGAAAGCAGGAAGAAAGAGGATTTGTGGCGCTACTTTTTACATCATTTCAACGCGCAATCCCACACTGCTGAAATAACGACCAGCACCATATGCCCCGGATATAGCACCTTGTATATACAATATATACAATATATATATATATCCGAAAATTAAACAAAAAATTTAAAAGGAAAGTTCGTTAAGAACAACGAGGAGATAATTAATGCGGTTAATGCTGAACTTGATAAGCTTGAAAAGAAAGATTTTGAAGACTATAGGCTTAAGAAATACCTTGAAATCAATGGGGATTATGTAGAGATGATGAAAAAGGACAAAAATTACTAAAAAGTACAAAAAGAATTTTTTTTCTGGTAAATTTACCGAACTTTCGTTAATCCCTTCTTACATTAGCGGCTTTGAGAAAAAGCATCATTAATATAGACTAAACTTTATTAGCAATCGATATTAAATTTGATCCCAGATGTCGTATCAACTTGTTTACGATCTATTGATTCCTACTGAACGACTTCCTGGTAACCTCACTCTCTGAGAATTTCATGAATAAAAAAAAACAATAATTGCTTAATTTTCCAAGAAATTTCAATTTATTAAAACTCACAATACATATATACTTATAAATATATACATATCTATGTGCATATACTTTCTTAAATTCTTGAGTGAGTGGCTACTTTTGCCCCGCCATTACTAGAAGTTTTAGTGCTCAATTCTTTATTTCTGCCACAAATTCGCTTTTATTTATTCATGATCACTCCACTAGTTTTTGTGCAATTTTCTTAACTGGCATCTCTTTCCCTCTCTACTCCACTCGTTACAGGTGAGCATCCTGCCGCCATGCAGCACAATTCGAGCAGCATGTATAGCGGTAATTTCTATTGTAGCATTTGTTGCATGCTCTTCACCATTTTCACATGTTGCTTGCAACATTTCCTCGCAACAACAACAGCAGCTGCAACACTACTAACGGTGGCCACTAGAAGCGCCAATAAGTGTAGGAAAAGTAGCAGCAGCAGCAACAACAACAACAACAACAACAATAATAATAGTGACAGCAGCATCAGCAGGAATGCGAATGCTAGCGGCGGCGAGAGTCTAATGACGCTATCGTCAGCGACCAAATGTCAGTGCAACAATTGCAATTACCATAGCCACAACCGAAGCCACAGCTGCAGCCACAGCCAAAGGCGCATTTGCATTAGTGGTGCAACCGCAAGCAGAAGAAGAAGAGAAAGAAGAAGTTCATATGCAACACGCGCACTCAGCGAAATTACGAGATGAAGATGAAGTTGTGTGGTCACGCATATACACACCTACATTTAAATATATATTTTTTCTTACACACACACATACACCACACACACACACACATACACACACACACAGACACAATTAAGTATAAGTACAGATTCTCATACAAAAGGGGAGTTGTTGCAACAATTGCCAAACGGTAGGCAGCCAGCCAGCCAGTGGAGTCCCAACAGCCACACAAGTCGTGTGGCATATGGCAAAGGTTGCGCACTGGGGAGTGCGGAAGTAGCGCAGGAAGTAAACGCATTAAAGTTCGCACACTGAAGCACTCAGGCAAACGTCTCACACCTCAACGTCCCACGCATCGTGTGAGTCACAAGCGACACCTCAGCTGAAATGCTGAACAGCGATGTGCGACAAAACGAACTGAGCGAACAATTTCAGATCATGGTGTCCTGAATTTGACTTACTTCGCTAGTCTTCGCGGATTTGAAGTGGTAGACGTTATGGGCCCGGCAAGTTAGTGTATGATCAGCTTACTGTCGACTTGAGATTTTATACTAACACATTTAAAGGACTCGCGGAGAGACACACACTTAATCGCTGCTTACCCATCTGGGTTATTAGAATTTTTTTTAAATTACTTGCGACACATACATACACGTACACGTGCACACAAATAAAACTTGAACTAATGATAATAAGTTAAGTCGTAGAGATTTAAATAAACAAATTCATAGATGTAAGGGTAAAAGTAAGTGAATATAGAATAACATAAATATAAAATAGTAAGGAATTAAAAAAAATCTTAAAATTTATCACACAAATAAAAATAATTAAAATAAAAATATAACAATAAATTAATTGTAGTGAAATCTAAGCTAAATAATTGTAGAGAAAATAGAAATCATTAAATACACATTTATAGACAAACCAAACCATAGTAATTAAGTTTGCAACAAAAATAAAAATTAAACACATATAAATAGTGATATGTCTGAATATATATGGGGCGAAGTATTATTATGAAATGATTCAGCGCTGATATGGCGATGTGAACTAAAAGATTTATTTGAGTTCTTCAAATTGATATTTTGATATCGTAGAAGCTAACTAAATACGAAATGTCCGCTACAGATAACGAAAGTATGCATGTACAATATAAGGACAATTTACTACTGTGAGATAGAGCCAAAAAATGAATTACGAGAAGAGATATTTTTTTATTTTATTTTATTTAATTTTTTTATTTTATGGTATTTTGTTTTATTTTAATTATGGTGTTTTATTAATAACACTTTTTTTTAAATTATTTTAATATTTATATTTAATTTTTTCTTAATTTTCTTTTATTTTTATTTTATATATATATATGTATTTTTTTTTAACTAAATTTGTTTTACTTTATTATTTTTATATCTTTTTTATTTTATATTTATATAATTATATACGTGATAGTTTCAATACTCATATCTTTAAAATTATATATATACATAATTCTTCTTTTTTATTGGCGTTGGCACCGCCGAATCAATTACAGCGCGCCATTCCTCTCCCTTTTCGCTGTCTGGCGCCAGTTGGAAATACCAACTGAGGTCAGATCACTTTCCACGGGATCTTTCCAACGGAGTGGAGGTCTTCCTCTTCCTCTGCTTCCACCAGCGTACTGCATCGAATACTTTCAAAGCTGGAGTGCTTTCGTCCACCGTAGCCGCTGTCTCTTCATTCGCTGAACTATGTCAATGTCATCGTATATCTCGTAGAGCTCATCGTTCCACCGTCTGTGGTATTCGCCGTTGCCGATGCGCACAGGACCATAAATCGTTCGCAAAATTTTTCTCTCGAAGACTCCTAGAGCCGACTCATCAGATGTTGACATCGTCCACGCTTCCGTGTATGATGAGCGACGTGTAGAGATTGGTTTTCGTTCGCCGAGAGAGGACTTTACTTTTCAATTGCCTACTTAGTCCAAATTAGCACATGTTGGCAAGAGTGACTCTGGGTTGGATTTCCAGGCTGACATTGTTGTTGGTGTTAATGCTGGTCCCTAGATAGAGGAAATGGTTTACGATCTCGATGCTATGACTGTCAACAGTGACGTGGGAACCGACTCGCGAATACGATGACGGTATATATGATGACAGTAGAAATTTCGCCTTGCCCTCATTCACTACCAGACCTACCTATTTGCTTCGTTTCTTTATCAAGTCTGGAAAAAGCAGAAATAACGGCGCGGTTGCCTTTTTTGTGGATTGGGCAGAGCACACTTAGGTTCCAATCATCGGGAATGCTTTCATCCCACCATATTTTGGCAAGAAGCTGATGCATGCACCTGATCAGTTCTTCGCCGCCGTATTTGATTAGCTCGGCTGGTAATAGATCGATCTCCGCCGCTTTGTTGTTTTTTTACCGGCGATTGCTGTTCGGACTTCTTCATAGTCGAGCAATGGAACGACTTTTCCATCGTCATCAATTGGAGTTTCGGATTCACCATCTGCGGGTGTTTCCACTTCACTACCATTCGGCAGGGTGGAGAAGTGCTCCCTCCATAAATCCAGTATATTCTGGGCATCTGTCTCTAGCTCACCTCCCTGGGTCCTACAAGAGTTTGCTCCGGTCGCCGTATTTTTTCATAGAATTTTCGAGCGTTACCCTTATCGGCTAGCTTCTCAAGCTCTTCATACTCACGCATTTCGGCCTCTTTCTTTTTTTGTCTGCAGATGCGTCTTGCTTCCCTCTTCAGTTCTCGGTATCTATCCCACCCCCCACGTGTAGTGGCCGATGACAAGGTTACGAGGTAGTCAGTCTATTTTCTCTCCACGGCGACACGGCAGTCCTCATTGTACCAGCTATTTTTGCGACCTTTCCGAAATCCAATAGTTTCGTTTGAAGCTGTACGCAGAGAGCTTGCGATGCCGTCCCACAGTTCCCTTAAATCGGGTTGCTGATAAATGTTCCCAGAGAGCAGGTGTGCAAGTCGAGTAGAAAACCGCTCGGCAATCTGTTGTGATTGCAGTTCGATGTTGAACCTTCCGATCTGGAGGCAGCCAAGTATTTTTTTTGAGGAGAGATTTTGACTGCCATTCACCTGAAAGTAGCCAGAAACGATGGTTCAAGCAGCTCACGACTTCCGGTCTTAGACCAAGTCTCCCCTGGGTAGCCAACCAACACCCGTTTGGAGGCGAGCTAAAATGAGAAGGCGAATCCCATGTGGTTGTGCCCAACGTGAAATTATCTGCTCACATACCTATTGAGCCAGAAATGGGTTTCATCGCTGAATAAAATTTGGCTCGAAAATGTAGTATCTTCTTAGAGTTTTTCAACAGCCCATGGATCGAAATGATTCCGCTTGGGAAGGTCGCGCGGCTTTATTTTGAGAGCTTTCAATATAACATCTGGAAGTAAATAAGAGAAGTCGTTCCATATGGCAGTCGGTGTTGCTGGGAACGGTGCCAAATCGATTCTCCCCGGTCTTCGTGTACACTCTCAGCAACGGTTGTTATCTTTTCTTCAGTGTGTGCTGGGCGTGGTCCATTCGGTCGAATATTATTTAGTAATGAATGCTTAGTCTCAAGATGAGTGATGGTGTTGCGAATAGTACTCACAGTAGGCCGAAGCGAAGCGCGCAAAACACAAACGTTAATTTTCGTAAAACAATCAAACATGACAGCTTTCCACGACTCCCGCGTGATCTGTCAAAAATAGGTTACTGAAAAAACTACCTCTACTTTGACAACATGTTAGTTTCCTTAATATTAACATAAATATTAGGTGTAGTAAAAAATAAAAATAAATCCATTACTTTTGCAACAGATGGGGTTATTTTTCTGTGTCTCGCGTTTTATATGTACGAATTTAATTTTAATTTTAATTTTAATTTTAATTTTAATTTTAATTTTAATTTTAATTTAAATTTAAATATAAATTTTAATTTTAATTTTAATTTTAATTTTAATTTTAATTTTAATTTTAATTTTAATTTTAATTTCAACTTTAATTTTAATTTTAATTTTAATTTTAATTTTAATTTTAATTTTAATTTTAATTTTAATTTTAATTTTAATTTTAATTTTAATTTTAATTTTAATTTTAATTTTAATTTTAATTTTAATTTTAATTTTAATTTTAATTTTAATTTTAATTTTAATTTTAATTTTAATTTTAATTTTAATTTTAATTTTAATTTTAATTTTAATTTTAATTTTAATTTTAATTTTAATTTTAATTTTAATTTTAATTTTAATTTTAATTTTAATTTTAATTTTAATTTTAATTTTAATTTTAATTTTAATTTTAATTTTAATTTTAATTTTAATTTTAATTTTAATTTTAATTTTAATTTTAATTTTAATTTTAATTTTAATTTTATTTTAATTTTAATTTTAATTTTAATTTTAATTTTAATTTTAATTTTAATTTTAATTTTAATTTTAATTTTAATTTTAATTTTAATTTTAATTTTAATTTTAATTTTAATTTTAATTTTAATTTTAATTTTAATTTTAATTTTAATTTTAATTTTAATTTTAATTTTAATTTTAATTTTAATTTAATTTTAATTTTAATTTTAATTTTAATTTTAATTTTAATTTTAATTTTAATTTTAATTTTAATTTTAATTTTAATTTTAATTTTAATTTTAATTTTAATTTTAATTTTAATTTTAATTTTAATTTTAATTTTAATTTTAATTTTAATTTTAATTTTAATTTTAATTTTAATTTTAATTTTAATTTTAATTTTAATTTTAATTTTAATTTTAACTTTAATTTTAATTTTAATTTTAATTTTAATTTTAATTTTAATTTTAATTTTAATTTTAATTTTAATTTTAATTTTAATTTTAATTTTAATTTTAATTTAATTTTAATTTTAATTTTAATTTTAATTTTAATTTTAATTTTAATTTTAATTTTAATTTTAATTTTAATTTTAATTTTAATTTTAATTTTAATTTTAATTTTAATTTTAATTTTAATTTTAATTTTAATTTTAATTTTAATTTTAATTTTAATTTTAATTTTAATTTTAATTTTAATTTTAATTTTAATTTTAATTTTAATTTTAACTTTAATTTTAATTTTAATTTTAATTTTAATTTTAATTTTAATTTTAATTTTAATTTTAATTTTAATTTTAATTTTAATTTAATTTTAATTTTAATTTTAATTTTAATTTTAATTTTAATTTTAATTTTAATTTTAATTTTAATTTTAATTTTAATTTTAATTTTAATTTTAATTTTAATTTTAATTTTAATTTTAATTTTAATTTTAATTTTAATTTTAATTTTAATTTTAATTTTAATTTTAATTTTAATTTTAATTTTAATTTTAATTTTAATTTTAATTTTAATTTTAATTTTAATTTAAATTTAAATTTAATTTTAGTTTTAATTTTAATTTTAATTTTAATTTTAATTTTAATTTTAATTTTAATTTTAATTTTAATTTTAATTTTAATTTTAATTTTAATTTTAATTTTAATTTTAATTTTAATTTTAATTTTAATTTTAATTTTAATTTTAATTTTAATTTTAATTTTAATTTTAATTTTAATTTTAATTTTAATTTTAATTTTAATTTTAATTTTAATTTTAATTTTAATTTAATTTTAATTTTAATTTTAATTTTAATTTAATTTTAATTTTAATTTTAATTTTAATTTTAATTTAATTTTAATTTTAATTTTATTTTTAATTTTAATTTTAATTTAATTTTAATTTTAATTTTAATTTTAATTTTAATTTTAATTTTAATTTTAATTTTAATTTTAATTTTAATTTTAATTTTAATTTTAATTTTAATTTTAATTTTAATTTTAATTTTAATTTTAATTTTAATTTTAATTTTAATTTTAATTTTAATTTTAATTTTAATTTTATTTTTAGTTTTAATTTTAATTTTAATTTTAATTTTAATTTTAATTTTAATTTTAATTTTAATTTTAATTTTAATTTTAATTTTAATTTTAATTTTAATTTTAATTTTAATTTTAATTTTAATTTTAATTTTAATTTTAATTTTAATTTTAATTTTAATTTTAATTTTAATTTTAATTTTAATTTTAATTTTAATTTTAATTTTAATTTTAATTTTAATTTTAATTTTAATTTTAATTTTAATTTTAATTTTAATTTTAATTTTAATTTAATTTTAATTTTAATTTTAATTTTAATTTTAATTTTAATTTTAATTTTAATTTTAATTTTAATTTTAATTTTAATTTTAATTTTAATTTTAATTTTAATTTTAATTTTAATTTTAATTTTAATTTTAATTTTAATTTTAATTTTAATTTTAATTTTAATTTTAATTTTAATTTTAATTTTAATTTTAATTTTAATTTTAATTTTAATTTTAATTTTAATTTTAATTTTAATTTTAATTTTAATTTTAATTTTAATTTTAATTTTAATTTTAATTTTAATTTTAATTTTAATTTTAATTTTAATTTTAATTTTAATTTTAATTTTAATTTTAATTTTAATTTTAATTTTAATTTTAATTTTAATTTTAATTTTAATTTTAATTTTAATTTTAATTTTAATTTTAATTTTAATTTTAATTTTAATTTTAATTTTAATTTTAATTTTAATTTTAATTTTAATTTTAATTTTAATTTTAATTTTAATTTTAATTTTAATTTTAATTTTAATTTTAATTTTAATTTTAATTTTAATTTTAATTTTAATTTTAATTTTAATTTTAATTTTAATTTTAATTTTAATTTTAATTTTAATTTTAATTTTAATTTTAATTTTAATTTTAATTTTAATTTTAATTTTAATTTAATTTTAATTTTAATTTTAATTTTAATTTTAATTTTAATTTTAATTTTAATTTTAATTTTAATTTTAATTTTAATTTTAATTTTAATTAATTTTAATTTTAATTTTAATTTTAATTTAATTTTAATTTTAATTTTAATTTTAATTTTAATTTTAATTTTAATTTTAATTTATTTTAATTTTAATTTTAATTTTAATTTTAATTTTAATTTTAATTTTAATTTTAATTTAATTTTAATTTTAATTTTAATTTTAATTTTAATTTTAATTTTAATTTTAATTTTAATTTTAATTTTAATTTTAATTTTAATTTTAATTTTAATTTTAATTTTAATTTTAATTTTAATTTTAATTTTAATTTTAATTTTAATTTTAATTTTAATTTTAATTTTAATTTTAATTTTGATTTTGATTTTAATTTTAATTTTAATTTTAATTTTAATTTTAATTTTAATTTTAATTTTAATTTTAATTTAATTTTAATTTTAATTTTAATTTTAATTTTAATTTTAATTTTAATTTTAATTTTAATTTTAATTTTAATTTTAATTTTAATTTTAATTTTAATTTTAATTTTAATTTTAATTTTAATTTTAATTTTAATTTTAATTTTAATTTTAATTTTAATTTTAATTTTAATTTTAATTTTAATTTTAATTTTAATTTTAATTTTAATTTTAATTTTAATTTTAATTTTAATTTAATTTTAATTTTAATTTTAATTTTAATTTTAATTTTAATTTTAATTTTAATTTTAATTTTAATTTTAATTTTAATTTTAATTTTAATTTTAATTTTAATTTAATTTTAATTTTAATTTTAATTTTAATTTTAATTTTAATTTTATTTTTAATATTAATTTTAATTTTAATTTTAATTTTAATTTTAATTTTAATTTTAATTTTAATTTTAATTTTAATTTTAATTTTAATTTTAATTTTAATTTTAATTTTAATTTTAATTTTAATTTTAATTTTAATTTTAATTTTAATTTTAATTTTAATTTTAATTTTAATTTTAATTTTAATTTTAATTTTAATTTTAATTTTAATTTTAATTTTAATTTTAATTTTAATTTTAATTTTAATTTTAATTTTAATTTTAATTTTAATTTTAATTTTAATTTTAATTTTAATTTTAATTTTAATTTTAATTTTAATTTTAATTTTAATTTTAATTTTAATTTTAATTTTAATTTTAATTTTAATTTTAATTTTAATTTTAATTTTAATTTTAATTTTAATTTTAATTTTAATTTTAATTTTAATTTTAATTTTAATTTTAATTTTAATTTTAATTTTAATTTTAATTATAATTTTAATTTTAATTTTAATTTTAATTTTAATTTTAATTTTAATTTTAATTTTATTTTTAATATTAATTTTAATATTAATTTTAATTTTAATTTTAATTTTAATTTTAATTTTAATTTTAATTTTAATTTTAATTTTAATTTTAATTTTAATTTTAATTTTAATTTTAATTTTAATTTTAATTTTAATTTTAATTTTAATTTTAATTTTAATTTTAATTTTAATTTTAATTTTAATTTTAATTTTAATTTTAATTTTAATTTTAATTTTAATTTTAATTTTAATTTTAATTTTAATTTTAATTTTAATTTTAATTTTAATTTTAATTTTAATTTTAATTTTAATTTTAATTTTAATTTTAATTTTAATTTTAATTTTAATTTTAATTTTAATTTTAATTTTAATTTTAATTTTAATTTTAATTTTAATTTTAATTTTAATTTTAATTTTAATTTTAATTTTAATTTTAATTTTAATTTTAATTTTAATTTTAATTTTAATTTTAATTTTAATTTTAATTTTAATTTTAATTTTAATTTTAATTTTAATTTTAATTTTAATTTTAATTTTAATTTTAATTTTAATTTTAATTTTAATTTTAATTTTAATTTTAATTTTAATTTTAATTTTAATTTTATTTTTAATTTTAATTTTAATTTTAATTTTAATTTTAATTTTAATTTTAATTTTAATTTTAATTTTAATTTTAATTTTAATTTTAATTTTAATTTTAATTTTAATTTTAATTTTATTTTTAATTTTAATTTTAATTTTAATTTTAATTTTAATTTTAATTTTAATTTTAATTTTAATTTTAATTTTAATTTTAATTTTAATTTTAATTTTAATTTTAATTTTAATTTTAATTTTAATTTTAATTTTAATTTTAATTTTAATTTTAATTTTAATTTTAATTTTAATTTTAATTTTAATTTTAATTTTAATTTTAATTTTAATTTTAATTTTAATTTTAATTTTAATTTTAATTTTAATTTTAATTTTAATTTTATTTTTAATTTTAATTTCAATTTTAATTCTAATCTTAATTTTAATTTCAATTTTAATTCTAATCTTTTTGTTTTAATTTTAATTTTAATCTGGTTATAAATACTATATGTAATAACATATTTCTATCGCAAGCATTCTTCTATACGATATTAGGTAAAGTAAAAAATTTCGTTCGCTTTTTATCTAAAAGATGGCGTTATTGTCCATAGTACTAGTGTTACGGCTCGCATCATGTTTTACTATACAGCTCTGAAAACGTGTTTATTCGCGCTAAAAGTTTGTCTTTGGCAGTTTTTCGATTGTTTGACTCATATGGACACCAGCAAAGAGAAATTTCACTATATTTTACAATTTTTCTTCGATCAAGGCGAAAAGTAGCCAAAGCCGTCAAAGCGGCTGAAAAAATTAATTTAGTTTATGGGCCCGATACTGTAAACGAACGTGTAGCACAAAAGTGGTTTGCTAATTTCCGTTCCGGTAATTTCGATGTCAAAGAGGCACCACGAGTTGGGAGGCCTGTCGTCGAAAATTGCGATAAAATCATGGAAATAGTGGAAACAGACCGTCACGGGAGCACTTATTTAATTGCTGAGGAACTAAAGATAAGCCAGAAAACCGAGTGGAACAATTTGCATAAAAAAACTGAACGAACTTTTTACTTTACCTAATATAATAAAGCGCTAGATATGCGGGTATCGAGCACTGTGAGCAGCTCGAAATTGCATCAAATGCTGATATTCACCAAAAGACTATGCTGCCAGTTTGACGGGATTGGAAGGGTGTGGTATATTTTGAGCTGCTTACAAAGAACCAAACGATTAATTCGGATGTCTATCGTGAACAACTGAACAAATTGAATACATCAATACGAGAAGCGCTGTCAGACTACCATTTGTTTCGATCTTTGCAAAACTCATTAAATGGTAAAACTTTCGAAAATGACGAGGCTATAAAATCACACTTGGTTCAGTTTTCTGCAGATAACGGCCAGAATTTCCGTGATTGTGGAATAATCATGATGCCGGAAAGATGGCGAAAGGTCATCCAACAAATAGAAATTTACATAATTGATTAAAGTTCATTATAAAATTTCTTTTGGGGCAACCAAGTAATATAATATTTTCATATATACTGAAAGGCGGTAAAAATAAAGATAATATACATAAGTATGTATATGTATATATATATTTATAAGATATATAGCCGATAAGTGCAAAGAATTTAGTATGAGGCATAACAGGTCATAAATATCAAAAATTAATATACATACCTATATAACTAAAGTACTAATACGAATATACGTAGAGACTAAGTGTGGAAAAATTTTTATAAATTAAAAACTAAAGAAAAAACAGCGAAGGCAAATTATTTGCACAAAAACACTTACAAAATTTATTTTTTATAATTTTTTTTTTTAATTTATGTGCTTGAAATTGTACTATTTTTGCAATTTGTTTAAACAACTTCGTAAATTGTTATTTCTTTGAACATTAGAGACATAAAAATTTACAGTAAAAAAAATTTAATACATTATAAAATTCAAAACAAGTGAAACTTATATTTTTTCAAAATATTTTCTCCTTCTTTTTTGAAAAGAACCCCCCAGTAACGTTTCAGCAGCTTATTGAGGTTTGAATGCAATGTATATGTAGTGCGTATGTTTGCAATGAAAAGAGAATGTGATTTTATATAAAAATTAGCACAAATTATACGTGAAAAAAAATTAAAGCACAGTGGATGCGCGTGGAAAACTGTAATTCACTTTAGAATAAGCGTGATGTGTAAAAAAATGGAAAAAGGTGTAAAGAATAGAAAATACAAAGACAAAAAATTAAAAATATTTAATATATAAAAAAGAAGTAAAAAAGACCAAAACTTAACAACAAGGAACACAAATTGTATATATAATTTTTTTTATAAAATCTTGCACAGTGCAGGCGATTTCTAATTATTATTGTAAAAATATATAGTATAAACAGTCGAATTCATAAAATGAAAAATATTAAAATAATGTAAATATTGTGAAAAAATATATTAAAAAGGTATAAAGCAAAATTGCAATTTTATAAGTGAATATAAGAAATAATTTCTTAATTTCTAATTAATAAGGCTGTAAAGTTCAAAATTTTGAACAATTAGAACGGAAAAAAATTACTAAACATAAAATAAAATAATATAAATTAAAATAAAATTAAATTAAAATAAAACAAAGTAAAATAAAGTGTAAAATAAAATAAAAAGAGAATAAAATCAAATAATATAAAGTAAAATAAAACAAAATAAAATAAAATAAAATAAGCTAAAATAAAATACATTAAATTAAAATAAAATCAAATAAAATAAAAGAAAACAAATAAAATAAAATTATATTAACTCAAATTAAATAAAAATAAATTAAATTAAATTAAAATAAATTTAATACAATAAAATATAAAATTAAATTAGATAAAAATAAAATAAAAAATAAAATAAAGGAGAGAATAAAATAAAAACAAATAAAATTGTATAAAATAAAGCAAAACAAGATTTAAAAAAGGGGAGCAAATTGAAATAAAGAAAATTAAAATGAAATAAGATTAAATTAAAATAAAAAATAGAATACAAAATAGTAAAATAAATAAATTTAAATTAAACAAAATAAAATCAAACAAATAAAATAAAATAAAAAATTATAGTAGAACAAACTTATACGCCTAGGTTGATAAGTAACTAATAACAAAAATGCATATATGAATAAATGTTCAGCACACACGCATATAACTTTGTTATATAATAATAAATATAACACACAAACATACTTGCATAAACATAGTATGTACTATAGTAGCAAGAATATGTTAGTTAAGTGAGTCAAAAGAGTAGAAAAATGTGCAATAACAACTAAATAAATATTATACATAAATATATTCTTAATAAGACAACCAACCACACACACATAATTTTTATGTATGTAAATGAATGAATAAAACAAATAACAATTTAGTATCGAAGGAAATAAAAAAAAACAATAAAAATATGAAAAAAGCACATATGCATATGAGTTAATACAAAAATCACATACTTACATACATATAAGTACTGAATACATGCAGAGATTAATTCTAATAAAAAATATGGTTTAGAAAAATTAAACAAATGAGTGTCCTTTGTTGCTGGAATTTGTATCGGCGAATATTGCCAAGAAAGTGAGTATATATTTTTGGCTGAATTTAATAACAGTAAGAGAATATAAAATACGAGAAATATTTGGCAGTTCTGATGGGAAATAGATTGGAACTTCACACTAAACTTTGTTTTAATATTAATATATACAAGTATACATACATATATATATAAACATATTATACCAACAGACAGGGCAAACTATGTCTCGCTTCAATTTCATGCCTTTGGATAGACTTCGGAGTGTTCAAAGTTTAGTGTGAATTATTTGAATGAACTGGAAATCAGTGGAAAGGGATTTGGTAGCTGACGATTAATTTTCGACCCAAAAACACACAACAACGCGAACGGGCAAAAATATGGCAGCTTTACCGCCTAATAGAACGCTTTAGTCAAGTGAATAACCCTCTCTTAAAGTTAACTAAGTTTTTTCTGGAAATATAGTTAAAGCAAACCGAACAATAAATATGATTTCTCTGAATCGATCGGTCCACTACTCATACAAAATAATATTTCAAGCAAATTGAACCCTTAATAAGATTTTTAAAAACCATTTTCTGCGTGTTAATCTGGGCCACAAATAAAGCATATTTATTTTTCGTAAAATATCTCTCCTATGAAATTCGAATAATTGGAACAAAGTAGCCAAATCGGGCGACCCGTTTTCAATTCAATAAAAGCTAATATCCAACAATTTTAATACAATTGTACATACAGAGGTATGTGGATAAGTCTTTCTCATGAAGTGAAATCGCACTTGTACTAAAAATTGTTTTGAGAGTTACTTTTTCTCTCACTTGGATACAGTACTTCTATATGCAGAATAATTCATTGAAATCACAATTGCTAAATGCACTTAATTGTGCGCTATGGAGTTACTAGGTTCTAGCTTAAGTCAGCGTTTAATGTCACCTACAGAGCTAAAGGATTGAGCAAGCAATGTATCATACGTGTAGGCCCTCTTATAAAAAATATATATAAATTCGAACCAAAAATAAAACTGTTTCGAATAGATCGCTCCCTGGCGGCTGACTTTTTCGCGACCTAAGGTGGTTAAAGATGACACATCATCTCGCCACAGATTATTAGGTTCATTAAACTTTCGTTTCTAGAACAAGCAACAACACTATGTCAACGGAAAGTGGAAATTCCCACAATTTGGAACACCGCGTTGTGACTAATTTCTTGACTAAAAAAGGAAAATACGCCGAAAGAAATTTGATAAGAGATGTCATCGGTTTTAAAGGAATCTGCCCCTTCATATACGATGGTGAAAAAATAGACTCGCCTGTCTCAACAAAGAAAAGATACCTGCCCGGAGCGTCCAGTGACGGTCGCGACCGAAGAAAATATACAAAAAGTCGAAAAGTTAGTACTGGCTGATTGAAGAATTAAAAAGCTGCAGATAGCAGAAGGATTACAGATTAGCAATGAACGAGCTGGAGAGATTTTGCATTAACCTTTTGAATATGAAAATATTAGTACGCGCTGGTTAAATGCTTTTCAGAGTTGTGCCAAGATGGTTTGGATGAAGTTTAGAAGCCCTCTCTCGTAGGTGCCGAACTTTATAAAAATCGGTATAGCCGTTTCGGGGGAGTTTGGTTACAAACACTGTGACACAAGAGTTTATATATCAGATATTTAATTTTATTTTAAAGCTAATCTAAGTATTCAACATTATTTTTAGCCAACTTGGAAAGGCCTCGCAATGATAAGCAGGAAATTTTTTTTTTCTTGTAATAAAATTTTTATATATTTATTAATTTTTTTTAAATTTTTTATTTTTATTTTGGTTAGCTTATTTAGATTGGACGTGATGTCACGTTAGGTGGAAAAATAGCAGCCCCGCTCCCTTCTTTTTTCTTCCTCACGATAGTGCAAAAAAGGCGTGCTAGCATCCTTCCTTGTAGTATACCTTATCGCATGTGGATTCTTCTGGAACTTTACAGGCATGTATCGATTTATTTATTTTTTTAATAAGCTCATATCACGTATTTCGGTATCGAGTAGAGCACAAAAACGGGTGAATATATATAGTTCCTAAGAGCGTAGATTAATGTAGATTAATGTGGAGATATTTATGTACGCGTATGTGCATCACATTATGATCAATTTGGCTGTTGCTGTATCTGATGTAAGTTATGTAGCTATTATAATTCATAAAGACCTATTTTCATGCGTCTTTGATCAGTTCAATGGCGCTGATGTTAGCCTTTAGCCCTATCAGAACATCAACCAGCTCAGGACTTTCACAAATGGGAAACCGGACATTTCAGGTGCATCAGGACGCTCAAATCATAATCACTGAAACAGTCTTGCATTCAAGACATATTATTTGATTTTTTAATTGGAGCAGGTCTCATATGCGATTGGGCAAATTCTATGCACCATCGCATGCCTCCAAATGAATGTTTGTTGGCCACTCAGAGGGTACTTGGTCTAAGGTCGAAAGTCGTAAGCTGCTGAAACCATATGTAAAATAATCATTCTCAGATTATATACAATATAATATATAATTGGCACTTTGTAACCGCAGAAGCTATTTTTGGCCGAGCTCCTACTCTAATTTGTGGTTCTCCGTCTTGATGTTTTTCCAACCAATGGAGGGACCTACAGTTTATACTAAGCCGCCTCCGAAAGGCTGATGGTTTTTTACGAGGAGCTTTTTATTTCATGTCCGAAATACACTCGGCGGGGTGGACCTTCCCTGTCGAGGGGCGACCGCAATTAGAAAATTTAACTAATTTTTTATTCAAAGTAATTTTTTATAACTTTTGGATGTTGCTGGCACTGGGATATGAACCCGAGCCTTCCGAATGTCAGTACGCAATGCTAACCACTCGGCTATTCGATACCGCAGGTAAATGAATGTGGAGAATTTTACTTGGCTCCACACTCCATATTTTTAGTGCTGATAATTTAAGCTAAAAAAAATCATAATTTTTGTATTAATTTATGGCTTTATTAACCATCATCATCCCACGTCCAAAAAAAAAAATGTTTACGCTAGGAGAGAAAATACTTGAAAAATTTTTGAAGATATCTTGTTATCTGATCATGAACGTAATTGAGGAACGTAAGATGATCATATGAGGAAATGGGATGTTAAGAAATACCCTTGAATTTATTTATCGAGTTGTTTGGCTCTTTAAAATATGTAATGTTTGTTAAGCGTCTAAGCGTTGCTAACATGCAAGCTGTCGAGCGTCTTACCAAGCACACTGGACCTTAAGAAGGTAAATTCCATTTCAAACAGTCGGCTCCTTAGCCGTATCACTTCGCACTCTTGCATATATGCATGAATGTAAAATCATTCATACATATGCATATGCCAGAAAACAAAAACTCAAATAATAGGAAGCAATTAGCCAGCGCACAATAAAACCTTCCTGGCTGAGAATCTTGAAGCTGACTGCCCTTCCACCACAATCGTTTCTACTTGAAGTTGTTATGAGTGGTCCACTTTTCATCCGCAGCCATTTTACTTTTCAGAAATGGGTCGATTTTGTTATGATTCTGCAGCGATTCGCTGATGGAAATTCGGTCCATGAAGTTTTTTCTAGCTAACTCATGTATCCACCCTTTTTCATGTGAGCAAAGTTTAGGTCCAGGACATCAAAACAGTGCACTCATAATGGTCATACTCGATTATGTCGACATTTTCGATAATAATGGATTAATTTTACTAAACCTAATCTGAAAAGATTTTCAACAAAACTTGAATTTAGCAAAAATTACAGAGCAAAAATTAATTTCGTATTTATATTTTACATTTTAAAATTGTAAAATTAATAACTAAATTGAAAGCCGAATTAATAAAAACAGTACTTTCTTTCATAATTTTTTTTAAATTTCTTTGTCAGCAATACGAGTGGAGGGTGATAAGTTCGTGGCCTAAAGTACTCGATGAAACAAATGTATAGTTTTTTTTTTCAATATAGTCACCTTCGGCGGCCGCTGTAGCCGAGTGGTTAGCATTGCGTACTGCCATTTGGAAGGCTCGGTTCAAATCCTGGTGACGTACTAACATCCAAGTGTATTTCTGACATGAAAATCAAATCTCTTCATAAAAAACCATCAGCGGCTTAGTATAAACTGTAGGTTCTTCCATTTGTTGGAAAAACATCAAGACGCAAAACTACCAATTGGAGGAGGAGCTCGGCCGAAAATCGCTTCAGCGGTTACAAAGTGCCAATTATATTATATACATATAGTCTCCCTCAATTTCAATTTTTTTGGTGGCCTTTCCCTTATTTTCATGCACCGCATCGACTGCTGTTTGGACTCGGGATGATTACACTGACCAGTCCAAGTTCTTTGCTAATATGTAATCCTTCTGCTGTCTGCTGCAATTTAATTTTTCGATCAGCCAGTACTAATTTTTGAACCTTCTGAACATTTTTTTCGGTCACGACCAACACTGGGCGCTCCGGGCGGGGATCATCTTGACAAGTCCCTCTTCCTTGTTGAGACAGCCGATTCTATTTCTTCACAATCGTATATGAAGGAGTAGAGTCCTGAAGAACCGATGAAATCTCCTTTATTTAAAAGGAATTTAATCATACCGCGGTGCTCCAAGCTGCGAGAATTGCCAGTTTCCGTTGAAATAGTGTTGTTCCTTTTTCCAGTTGCTAGAATTAACAGTAGCGAGATGATGTGTCATCTCTAACTACCTTAGACTGCGACTTTATCATCAATGAAAATTTTATTTTGGATTTTATAAAATAGTAAACACTTTCAACTTTAATTAAATTGATCACAATACTGTCATAATCCATCACAATATTATTTCAATGTAACTCATACATACTTTCATATACTCGTATGTATGCGTACAAGCGGGAGTTTTTTCTTAAATAAATCAATTTTTTTTAATTTTTCTAGGTAAATAAAAATAGTCTCACTCAAACTAATTGAAATGATGATGGATCTCTTCTGCAAAGCGAAGTTCCATATTCTATTAGGCAAGAAAGTGGGTCAACTAAAGAAAGAAAGAAAATAACAAAAAATAATAGTAATATCAATAAAACTACAATATAGTCAACGAATTAGCGAAAGTTAAATAAAATTAATAAAAATAAAAACAAAAATTAAAACAAAAATCGAAAACGCTGCAAACAAAAGCAGGTGAAGAAAAATAATAACGAATAAAAATGCAAAGACAAAAGAATATTGAAACACAAAGTCTATACACTGCAACAACAGCAACACTTTCACAGTTAATATGCGATAGAAGCCAATTAGTTTAACAAAAGCCAATCGCCAATGCGAAAGTAAATGTTAGCCATTGAAGCGAAGCTATAAATGCGCCAGCTAGACACTCGCCCGAATTCAGTTAGACGATACGACAAGTGCGTGTGAAGCCATAAGAAGGCCTTAGAAATATTTCACAAAAATTGATTTGAATTTTTGTGCCGCAGAATGTCAAATTGGCGCGTGTTGTTGTTGGTGGTAACAGCGTTGAGCTCAGTTAGTGGAGGTTAGTAGTTTTTACGCATATTTTGATTTCACTTTTCATTACATATACACTTTCATACATACACAAACACGCACATCCGCAGATACCAAGCCCAACCAGCTGACAAGCTTTCGACCGATCTCGCAGTCGGAGTATGAGGCTATATTGAATCTAACCGATGGCGAGCCGGTGGTATCGGAGGGTCGCCTCATAAATGGTGGTTTAGCTGCCTTGGCAGGTTTGACGAGCGGTTGGGTTACCAGCTTACGTTTTCCCAATATATTTGGCTCATTCGGTGCGGTAGAGAAAGCGCCAACTACCAGCTATCCGCTCTGTGTAATAAGAACTGAGGAGGCAGCAGGGAATGCCGAAGAATATCACGAGCATCATGAATATCATGAACAACATCACAATCCACACAGTCGATCGGCTGATGCTGAAAACCATGCGAGTCACGACAGTCATGAAAGCGCTGAGCATGAATACCAACATTATATGCAAGAACAGCAACATAACGCAGATCATTCAAGTGAGTATGAGAGCAGTGAAAGTAATGCTGGCAGCAGCAGCAACAGTTTTGAGTCTGTATGGAATGACAATAAATTGGCGCCTGTGGTAAATTGCATTGTTGTACTCAAGGAGGATAAACACTATGAAGAGGAACACACAACAACAACAAAACGACCAAAGCATCATCGCAAGAAACACAAACCAAACTACACATACTCGCATTCACCATCACCTCCACCAACATATGAGGCTCCATCATCACCATCATCCGTATATCCATCTAGACTACCACCGTCTTCCGGTCTCTACCCGTATCCATTGTCGTCTGGTCTTTACCCAACATCGCCCTCACCTGGTAGTTACAATAATAATCCTTGGTATTGGCAAACACCTCACTACAGTCCATATTACAGCGACCCGCGCACTAACGCCGGTATTTATCCAACTGCCTTTACAGGTATTTACGCAGCAGATAATCCAAGCGCTTATACAGGTGCTTACCCACGCACCTATCCTAGCGTCATTGTCGCCCCTGCCACACGCAATAATCCTAACACTTATTACGATGCCCCTTCAAACTCCTATTTGGATACTACCCCAAGCGCTTACTCAAGCGCTACTCACAACACTCAGCCAAGCGGCGATACAAGCAGTTATACCGGTGTAAAGAGCCAAATAAAAATGGAAATTCCAACTTCGAACTTAGAAACTGCGAACACCAAACCTTCAAAACATGCTAAAGTACGTACCGACATAAGTCTGAAAAGAAAAAAACCGGTTATAAAAAATCTGCATGCAAACCAGAGCCAAAAATCGAAGCATCCAACGAAAGCTCATCCGCCTATAGAACACAATTCCGAAACACAATCTCCAATAACACGTAGACCTATAAAAGTGAAACGGGATGAGCAAGGCATCCAATCAAATTCATATGCAAATATCGCCAGTTACTCGGAGAGTGGCTACCAACCCTCTCTATATCCACAAAATAGTTATCAATCGAACTATCCGAAGGTTTCTTATACTCAGGCTCTGCCCTATCCGGCACCCGTTTATGTGGGAAACAGCATTAAGGAGACAAAAGTACAGACGAATACAAAGCAGCGCTATCAAGCGTACGAAGCTGATTCCGAGGAGGACGATGATCCGTCAGAGTTTATAATAGCACGGAAAAATTATTAGATTTAAAAAAATATGTCAGCTAGTTGTAAAAATTATTTGAGTACTTATGAAGGGGATAAATAAAAACACATATGTATAATTATAAATAATTTAATAAAAAATATCTTTCTGAATATGAAGATAAACTTTTGGAAAATTATAAACTCATCTATTAAAAAAAAAATAATGTCTTCAAAGGAAATGTTGTGATGAGCGAGTTGTTGTGAGATTTGTTTTCATTTTAAAAGTAAAGCTGAAAAATACGCTATTATAATTATTTTTTTTTTATGCTATTTTATTTTATTTTACTTTAATTTATTTTATTTTATTTTAATTTATTTTATTTCATTTTACTTTACTTTATTTTATTTTATTTTATTTTATTTTATTTTATTTTATGTTATTTTATTTTATTTTATTTTATTTTAGGTTATTTTATTTTATTTTATTTTATTTTATTTTATTTTATTTTATTTTATTTTATTTTATTTTATTTAATTTTATTTTATTTTATTTTATTTTATTTTATTTTATTTTATTTTATTTTATTTTATTTTATTTTATTTTATTTTATTTTATTTTATTTTATTTTATTTTATTTTATCTTATTTTATTTTATTTTATCTTATTTTATTTTATTTTATTTTATTTTATTTTATTTTATTTTATTTTATTTTATTTTATTTTATTTCATTTTATTTTATTTTATTTTATTTTATTTTATTTTATTTTATTTTATTTTATATTATTTTATTTTATTATATTTTATTTCATTATATTTTATTTTATTTTATTTTATTTTATTTTATTTTATTTTATTTTATTTTATTTTATTTTTTTTTAATTTATTTTATTTTATTTTATTTTATTTTATTTTATTTTATTTTATTTTATTTTATTTTATTTTATTTTATTTTATTTTATTTTATTTTATTTTATTTTATTTTATTTTATTTTATTTTATTTTATTTTATTTTATTTTATTTTATTTTATTTTATTTTATTTTATTTTATTTTATTTTATTTTATTTTATTTTATTTTATTTTATTTTATTTTATTTTATTTTATTTTATTTTATTTTATTTTATTTTATTTTATTTTATTTTATTTTATTTTATTTTATTTTATTTTATTTTATTTTATTTTATTTTATTTTATTTTATTTTATTTTATTTTATTTTATTTTATTTTATTTTATTTTATTTTATTTTATTTTATTTTATTTTATTTTATTTTAAATTATTTTATTTTATTTTATTTTATTTTATGATATTTTATTTTATTTTTTTTTGTTCTATTGTATTTTATTTTATTTTATTTTATTTTATTTTATTTTATTTAATTTTATTTAATTTAATTTAATTTAATTTAATTTTATTTAATTTAATTTAATTTAATTTAATTTAAGTTAATTTAATTTAAGTTAATTTAAGTTAATTTAATTTAATTTAATTTAATTTTATTTTGTATTATTTTTTATTTTATTTTATTTTATTTATTTATTTTTTTTCATGTTTTTTTATTTTACTCTGTTTTATTTTATTTTATTTTATTTTATTTTATTTTATTTTATTTTATTTTATATTATTTTATTTTATTATATTTTATTTCATTATATTTTATTTTATTTTATTTCATTTTATTTTATTTTATTTTATTTTATTTTATTTTATTTTATTTTATTTTATTTTATTTTATTTTATTTTATTTTTTTTAATTTTATTTTATTTTATTTTATTTTATTTTATTTGATTTTATTTTATTTTATTTTATTTTATTTTATTTTATTTTATTTTATTTTATTTTATTTTATTTTATTTTATTTTATTTTATTTTATTTTATTTTATTTTATTTTATTTTATTTTATTTTATTTTATTTTATTTTATTTTATTTTATTTTATTTTATTTTATTTTATTTTATTTTATTTTATTTTATTTTATTTTATTTTATTTTATTTTATTTTATTTTATTTTATTTTATTTTATTTTATTTTATTTTATTTTATTTTATTTTATTTTATTTTATTTTATTTTATTTTATTTTATTTTATTTTATTTTATTTTATTTTATTTTATTTTATTTTATTTTATTTTATTTTATTTTATTTTATTTTATTTTATTTTATTTTATTTTATTTTATTTTATTTTATTTTATTTTATTTTATTTTATTTTATTTTATTTTATTTTATTTTATTTTATGTTATTTTATTTTATTTTTTTTTTGTTCTATTTTATTTTATTTTATTTTATTTTATTTTATTTTATTTTATTTTATTTTATTTTATTTAATTTAATTTAATTTAATTTAATTTTATTTAATTTAATTTAATTTAATTTAATTTAATTTAATTTAATTTAATTTAGTTTAATTTAATTTAATTTAATTTAATTTAATTAAATTTAATTTAATTTAATTTAATTTAAATTTATTTAATTTAGTTTAATTTTAATTAATTTAATATTATTTAATTTAATTTTATTTAATTTAATATTATTTAATTTAATTTAATTTAAGTTAATTTAAGTTAATTTAATTTAAGTTAATTTAATTTAATTTAATTTAATTTTATTTTATATTATTTTTTTATTTTATTTTATTTTATTTATTTATTTTTTTCATGTTTTTTTATTTTACTCTGTTTTATTTTATTTTGTTTTATTTTATTTTGCTTTATTATATTTTTTTTTTTATTTTATTTCATTTTTTTTTTAAATACATACAAGTGATTTTTAAAATGCCGTCAAGTACATCATTACATTTTTGAAAACCCTTCGCGTTAGAACTCTTTCGGTTTTTTGAATCACTACCAATTACGAGTACAGGCGCTTAATACAAAGAAAATCACTTAACCATGCAATTAAAGATGTCCAGTTTATCGCGCTACAATCAACTCGTTAATTCCAGTTCAACCCCTTCTCTCCGTTTCCCTTCCTGCACGCCTCACAAATTATCTAAGTAGTGGCGTTACCTACAAACATTTAACTATTTATTTGCACAAAATCCTTTTGTGAATACAATTTACAACTATACAAATGTATACCTACTGAATCGGGCTTAGTTGATTTTATATAGCCTATTGTACATACTTAGTACCCTCACGCTTTTGGCTTGGTGTTGCTCACGTAAGCTCGTACTCTCTCAAACCTAATAAGTTGACAATTTGCATAATAATCACTGCAACTACAACGACAAGGTAAACAAGGCGTCTAAGCGGATTACAATAAGACAATGGTCACGTATTAAATATTCTAAACTGGCATTAGAAATACACGCGGGGCTCAAAATTATCTCTGTACCAGTGTAAAGGGGCGCAAGGGGTCTGGCGAGTTGTCATATCCTATACTTGAAATGCCACAAGCAATGATCAAGAATCAATGCGCTTCCGCTAGTGTGTGTACGTAAATATGATAGATAAGTTTATATGTCTGTATATATATCACGTGTTTGTCCATTTGCGAATCAGGTGTTACGACAACCGCAGGTGATTTGCATTCATTTGCGCTATGAAATGCACCTCCAGACAGGATACAGAAATGAGAAGACATTGTCCGTGAGGGTGACTGCGAGGGAAGTGAGATAGTTGTACTTGTGACGTCCAAAGCAGATTAAACCACAGGAGAAGCGTCGTCTAACCTGAGCTGAAATAAAGCGAACTGATTTTAAGGACATTTGAAATATAGCAATAATATCCTCGCTACAACATATATTATGAGTCCCTTGTTTTAATTATATTTACTCATTCAGATGCACTATGCTCTAAAATAAAACTTCTCAAAGCCAATATAGAATAAAAGAAAAATAAAATAACATAAAATAAAATAAAATAAAATAAAATAAAATAAAATAAAATAAAATAAAATAAAATAAAATAAAATAAAATAAAATAAAATAAAATAAAATAAAATAAAATAAAATAAAATAAAATAAAATAAAATAAAATAAAATAAAATAAAATAAAATAAAATAAAATAAAATAAAATAAAATAAAAAAAAATAATAAAATAAAAAAAAAATAAAATTAAATAAAAATAAAGTAAAATAAAATAAAATTAAAGAAAAAATAAAATAAAATAAAATAAAAAAAAAATAAAATCAAAAAACTTATGATAGCGTACCTCATTCATGGTTTTTAGGAGTGTTGCGCATACCTATATAAAATAGCCCCAAATATAATTCCTAAATACTGCTAAATATTTAATGAATGGTTGGGAGATAACGCTCAATAAAAAAAAACAAACAAGGGTCTATCATAGTCAACTGCAATACCTATAAAAAGAGATATTTTATAGGGCGACAGCTTAAGTCCTTTGTGGTTTTGTCTTGCACTTAATTCCTCTGACCTTAATTACTTCTAAGCTGGGTTCAAAATAAAAAACATGAACGAAATGCCCTTTAAGCTCTCGCACCTTCTCTATGTGGACGATATAAAGCTGTACGCAGGATCTGAACGCCTTACTAATGAGCTATTGCGAAAATAACGGAATAATTTTTCATAGATATATGCATGCCCTTTGGGGTAGACAAGTGCAAAACACTCAGTATGGAAAGTGATAAAGAGGTTTCACGAAATTTTCCACTAACAGACAGCGAATATATAGAGGGGTTGGATACTAACGATACTTACAAATATCTAGGTATTCATATTATGCAAACTATAGGAATTCATCATAATGTTATGATGCAGAGAATTACAGACTGCTGTATGCACAGAACCAAAAGCCTTCTAAAATCTCGTCTTAAAGGTAAAAATCTTTTTAAAGCCATTAACACATTCGCGGTGTCTATACTAACGTATAGTTTTTGTATAGTAAAATAGTCCGATACGGAACTGGAAAATGTGAAAAGAACAACACGAACATTGCTAACGAAATGCGGTGCTCATCACCCTAAATCAGCAATCGAGTAAACTTGAAGCTCAGGCGGGCATGGACTTATTGATGTCATGCATCTCTGCAAAAAACAAGTGTATAATTTGCGCCGATACTTTCTACAACAGAACACGCCCCTCCACATAGCAATATGCAAAGCGGACGAGATATATACACCTTTAAACCTCAGCAACAGGCAACTTGACGAAATAACAGACTCGATGCAAACAGAAAAATTGCTAAATGACTGGAAGATTAAAACATTACATGGTAAGCATCCACATATATTGAGCCAACCTGAGATCGACATTTGTGCTTAAAACCTATGGTTGCAATATGCGGGCATCTGCTTAGAACAGAAGGACTAATGCTTGCAATTCAAGACCAAGTAATTGCAACAAAAAACTACTAAAAATATATTGCTCGCAGGCAAATTGACAACGGCAGATGTAGAAAGTGCCAACAACAAACAGAAACTATACAGAATATCACAGGGGCGTTTATTATGTTAGCGGCTACTGAATACTTGACACGGCATAGCAACGTGGCAAAAATTATCCATTTGAGTCTTGTTATACATACTAAATTATTAAGAGAAGAGATGCGCTACTGAAATATCAGCAGCTGGCAGCAGAAGTAAAGCAGGTGTGGCACTTAGACCAAATTATAGTTGTACCGAGTGGCTCCCAAAACATTGCTGAAGATGCTGGAGGAGCTCCAACTAAGTGAAAAGTTTTTGAGTATACAAAAATCAGTAATATTATCGACAACATCAATTGTTCGTTCGTTTTTGAATATTGAAATGTAAATATCTGTAAATAATTTATGAAATAATTTAGCAATAGTTTTATATATCTTGTTACAAACAACCGATATGTGATATGCAACCCAAAACGGAGCACAATAAAGAAATAATATAAAATAAAATAAAATAAAACTAAATTAAATTAAATTAATTTACACCTGCAGTTGTTGGCATATTAATGACTCGCAAATGTACTTTCAATATTAAAGAGTATTAGCTGTACAATGGCAGCACTTCAAACTTGCAGTTCGGAATCAATGTTACAACACAGAACAGAGAAAACAATTTATAATGCTACTGAGAACAGCGCGTTGTAAATTTTTATGTCTGTATGTTGTGAAATTTATAACTACATAGGTATATATGTAAGCAAATATGCAAATTTCAGTGCATTCATACATGTTCAACGTTTACACACACACACACAGATATATGAGTAATGTTTTGAATATGGGCAATCTGCTGGTAAACTGACCTAACGCTCGAGGTGCTTTTTCTCGCTTTCATGAAATGCAACACCTAACTACTACATTCACACATACATATAAATAGAAACATGTATATGATATACATGATTTCATATGTTTTTGTACACGTGTAGACCTGAAAAGTGTTACAAGGTTGTGGCACAATTTCACAGCACTTAAAAGAGTTGTTAGCCATTGGCGTTACATCCGGTCAAGGAGGTAACTTTTAACGGGAGATACGAAATGCAGATATGCATAGTTATGCATGTATGTGTCTACATAATTGTAGCTATAAGTGGATTTATTTCATTTTATTAATTTTTAAGATTTTTTTTTTGAAAATTTTGAAGTATTCTGACCCTGTAAGGAATGAGAAAAAAATACTTTAATTGAAGCTTTTCATACTTCGTGCGCAACTCACAGCAAACTATGTTCTTTGGTGCGGCCAAGCGATAGCAGAGTAGCTGGCTGGATACAGAGGGAGTAACAAAGGAGTTGTTTGGTGTTCTAGTTTTAAGAACCTGCATCATTTAGCGAAGTGAAGTTCCTTAGTTTCGAGCTTACCACTCGGGTCTTTCACTTCTAGACCTGGGCGTAAAAGGTGGCCTAGTTTTTCTTAGTTTAGTTTTTATCGATTACTTTATCTTTCTTAAAAGAAAGTTCACGACTGCTGTATCTTCATAACATGGAGTGTAACTTTAGTACTGTAGCTGCTATATCCTCATTTTCCTTACTTCTTCTTTGACTGTACAAAGCATAGACTGTGCTGTAATTAATCAGCAAATATCTATTAGTCTTCACATGATATTCAACCAGACAAATAACAAAATAAATATCTATCAATATTAGTGTCTATGAGAATATACTCCGCAGGCAAAAACTTATAATAAGAGCAAACAATCTAAAGCTGATGTTGAATTTGTTGGTGTTAAAATAAATATTTTGATCACCTTAACTACACTTGGATATATGCTTATGCATATGTATATTCGTATATAAAATATATTAATAAATATTTTCTTTCCAAAAATATATTGATATTTGAAGGATTTAATATGTCTAAAGAAACTCCGAATACTAAACGAATACAGATACGAATACGAACACGAACATGGATACGAACACGAATACGAACACGAATACTAAACGAATGCGGATACAAATACGAAAGCGAACAGGAATAGGAACATACAATTACGAATGCGAGCACCAAAACGAATACGAGTACTTATACAAATAAGAGAATTAATACGGTGGGATTTGACCACAGCGGTACATATATATGACCGATTTGTCAGATTTAAGATTTTGGCTCATAAATCCATCAAAAAAGCTAAAGAGAACGCAATTTGGTATTCTACACACGTTTCTGCAAATATATAGGTATTGTCACCGGAAACCTTCGAAATCGAAGAACTGATTAGTTCAGATATTATATTTATTATATTTAATTCTAAAATATGGCAATGTGACATGATCATGAATGGTATAAAGACTTCGGCATAGCCGAAAATAGCTCTTCTTTCTTGTTCTTATTCGGTTTTCCCTCGGCAGAAAGTGTCAACATCTCCGAGTGTATTTCTGTTATGAAATAAAAGTGTTCTCATCAAAATGAATCAACCGTTCGGAGGCTTACAGTAAACTGTGGGTTTCTCCATTTGTTGGAATTTTTTTTTACTTAAGTATAAGTGTATCCTAAAAATAAAAATGATTACCAAAAAAATTCAAAAAAAATTTCAAAATGATACCTTTAAGAATATCTCTAGAAAACCTCAGCATGATTTCCTTATTCAAATTAAAATTTTTTCAAGCCAAACGGCATGAGTAATGCTTCCTTCAATACCATTATTATCTCGCTACACGCATTTAATTGTCACTAGTTCACTGGTTGATTTCATTGTTGAGTTTATTGCAATTTTCTTCTATTTCTTTTTCTATGAATTACAAATAGAGTTTTTTATTTTGTTTTATTTAATTTTATTTCAATTTTTTTTGTTTTACAATAAATAACAATTACACGCATATAATGCCATTGTATCCGCTGCATGTTGCATACTTTATGCCTCAATTGCTTGCCGTTTTTTACGACGATTTCTCCACTTGCTTTTCTGCTCTGCTCCTCCTTTCTCTCTTCGCTTGCTCCCTTCTGCACCCCTTTCAATGCCTTTGACATATGCAAATTAATTCTGCAAACGGCGTGCAATCAAAATGTAAATATTGATGTTGTTGACATGTGAACCGTATGTTTTTATACAAGTGTTGGTATTGTTGTTGTTAAGATTTTCCTCTTTACTTATATCTAAATATATTACATATACACATATATATGTATTTCTTTGTTAGCTAAATACAAGTATATGGTAAGTATATTGTATATATATACCAGGTGTGTTTGTTGAAGTGTGCCGGTTTTACTAGTAGATGTCGCTAGCAATATGTATAAATTTCTATGATTTGGCATGTATGTAATTATTTTCTATTGACATTAACCTACAAAAATACGCAAGTCACATTCCCCCCAAAATAATATCGTCATATTTGTTTACCTCAGTGAATATGTCGAGTTTCGTTCCAAGTAAATCACATTTGCGGCATTCGTTGCTTTTCTTATTTCATCAAAAGAAAAAAGCAGCTGAAGCTGAAGCAGAATACTACATTTGACTCGAGGAGCAATTTGCCAACGTTTAAAAGCCATGGGAAAGATCCAGAAGTATGGAAAATGGGTGCCACATCAGCTGAACGATAGACAAATGGAAAATCGAAAAACCTTTTGTGAAATGCTGCTTCAACGATTCGATTGGAAATCTTTTGTGTATCGAATTATCACGGAGCACAAAAAATGGATTTATTTTGAGAACCCGAAGCGAAAAAAATCATGGCTTTCCCCTGGTGAAGCTGACCCATCAACTGCAAGGCCAAATCGCTTTGGCCGTAAGACCAGAGAATTGTTGGTGGGACCAGTGTGGTGTGGTGTACTATGAGTTGTTAAAACCTGGTGAAGCGGTGAACACGGATCGCTACCGACAACAAATGATCAATTTGAATCATGCTTGATCGAAAAACGGTCCGAATGGGCCCGAAGACATGGCAAAGTTATCTTGCAACATGACAACGCACCGTCTCATACCGCTAAACTGGTGAAAGACACATTAAAAACACTTAATTGGGAAATATTATCGCCGTACTTTCCAGACCTCGCCCCGTCCGACTATCACCTTTTCGCATCGATGGGACACTCCCTTGCAGAGCAGTGCTTCGGTAATTTTGAAGAAGTCGAAAAATGGCTCTTCGAATGGTTTGCCTCGAAAGAGAAAAAGTTTTTTTGGAATGGTATCCATAATTTGCCTGAGAGATGGGAGAAATGTGTAGAAACCAATGGTCAATACTTTGAATAAAAAAATTTTGAGATTCCTCTGAAAATTAAGTGTTTTCTTTATCGAAAAAACCGGCAAATTTCAACTAACACACCTGGTATATGTATTGCATTGCATCTCTTTACTATTTTGTTGTTCTAATATTAATATATATACTAGGTTGTTTTTTTTTTTGCTTTCATATCTTGATTTAAATACATATATGTACGAGTATGTATATATTTTTCTATTTAGGTCTTATCCAGTCGATGTGAGGGTTCAAGTATTCATACTGATCTGAAGATATGCATTTAAAGGAGAGGAAACTTCTTGGCGTAGGTGAATAAATTTATACATGAAGGGTAGATGTACACATATATAAATGAATGTGTATATACTATGGCTTTATTTTAATGCCTATAAGAATGTGTGCTGGCACACATATTTACATATTCTAATATATGAGTAAAAATGTAAATTGAAATTTCTTATTCGAAAAAGGGCATAGAGAAAATAATTTAACGACGATAGATTCAAATAACTTAAATACACACATATAACTCTTTAGGAAAGTATTATCTGTATGACGTTAGAGGCGAATTAGGGAGAAGACTTTAGGTAGTGCATGTACAGTAAAATGCGGTAAGCAAAAAAATTTATAATACATAATTGGAAAAATTATTTATAATATTATTATTATTATATTATTTTTATTTTTTTAACATATGCATATAACATACATACATACATAGTTTTATTCATGTAAATTTTCGAAAATATTTATTCTGTTTCTTAAAAAATAGACCAAACTCTAAAAAATTAAATTTATTCTTAATGATAAAAAATGTAATATAAAAAGAATAAATAAATATTGGTCTGGTTAGAAGTAATCCATTATTTTTGGATTATTTTAAAGGTTTTAGATGTTAGTTAGAATGTTCCGATTTATGCTTAATATTCACCATTTTGCTCGAGAACTTTATGAAGGCATGCCTTTCTCACAGAAGCTCGTGTCCTTATTAGAAATTAATAAATATATAAAAGCCTCCATACCAAGCTCTAGGATTTTCTGGAAAGTCATTATCATTGTTTGTGACCTAGCGTTGTCCTGATGAAACACAATTGGCCTCCTCCAATTGCTGACTGTATGGGTTCGAATTAAGAGTTGGGAGATTAAAGTAGATGTACTTTTTTCAATAGCTTTTTTTGACAGATCACGTGTGAGTCGTGTCAAGTTGTCATCTTACTTTTGTTCAGTATTGTTTTGCATTACATTATGCAAAGACTTGCGCCTGAACAACGTTTACAAATCGTTCGACTTTATTACGAAAATTAACGTTCTGTAAAGAATGTGTATTGCGCGCTTCAATTAACTTATGGTCAATATAATCGGCCTACTGAACGTACTATTAGCAACACCAGCACCCATAACGAGACCCAGGATTCTTTATTAGATAATATTCGACCGAATAGACCACGACCAGCACGAAGTGAAGAAAATGTAGCGGCCGTAGTTGAGTGTGTACACGAAGGCCATAGCAACCTACGGTATCTTATGACAGCGGCATGTAAATAAAAAGTTGTCACCGCTCGCCCATGCCGTTACTAACGATTGTCCCATAGAAACCAGCTTCGATTTCTCGCTGTTATACAAGGTTGCCAGTAATGACTTTTTTAAACTAATACTAAAAAAACTGAAGTAATGTGTAGGTAGTGTTTTCAAAAGAAGAAAAAACTGAATTTGTAGTTAATTATTTATTACCATATATATCATATATACAATATTTGATTGGTGTTTATATTCGAACATATAAATTATGAAATTTGTTGATGAAAATTATAAATTTGTTTGAAAGTATGCAAACACACTGGCAGCTGCCGCCATTCGCAGCGTCGATGACTCGTGTATGTACAACTCTCTTCCAGTCGGCTGTTATGGACGTTAGCTATGTAAGATGAGTAGAAAAAATTAAACTCTCAGAGCAATAAGCGAAATTCTTTTGTAATTAATAATATTAAGTTCTACGGTTTTTACCATCACATTTGCAAATCACTATAGAATCGCAAAGAACATTAACACGTATACGTACGAGTATACGCCACTAAATATGCAAAAATCTCTCATGAAACATTTGGAAGCTCGTGTTACATAAATATACAAGTATATAGCCTATTTTTATAATACAATAGCTTAAAAGCCGTTGAAATGTCCATCTATAGACATTTTAAACATTCGAACATTTCTTAGCAAATGAGTCCCCACCCTAGTTCAAGCGTCGTTACCTTAGGATGTGGTATTGGGCATACTCGTATATTGACATACATACTACATATATTCATAGTAGTAATAATAATAAAAGCTTTGACTTTCATTCATTGTTTTACATGAAAAGGCGTCATATGCTCTCAAAGCGATATACCTATAAATTTATATATACATATATATATTAAAATGCATTGAAATAAAAACAGTCAACAACAAAATGAAACTACCACACAATAACATTTACAAGTATGTACACATATATTTACACACAGAAATATTAAAAAAGAAACAAATGAAAACGGAATAAGCGGCGCAACAACAACACGCTGGGATTACTCTGCTGAGAAAGTGGAATACCATAATTGCTTAGATGGAAAATTTATACAAAAATAATTAAACGTGAAATGAGAAATAAATTAAATGAAATACAACACAGATTGACGCAGTCACGATAAGGAAATCTGAGAAAAATATATATTTAAAATAACTACTATAAATAAATGCATTTAATAATTCCTAGTCAAAGTAGTTCTTTAAGGTAGTAAATATGATTTTATCTTAATATTAATATTTATTATTATTTTTTATTAACATTTGTTATTTTTGGTGAGATAACAGGCAACTCTAAGTAAATCTACTTATTCTATTTAAGAAAAAGTATTAAGACTTGCTTAAAAAAAATATATATATTATCGCATCAAAGTAAATACCATAAATGTTTCCTCTTTAAAAGAGAGAAATGCTAAGTCATATGACATCACCAGATATTGAAATAGGTACTTAATATGGCATGCCATTATATGCTATCACTGAATATATATATGTGATGAGCAATTATACGATGCAACACTATATTGTTCGTTTATCACGTGATATGATGCAATACATAATGATACGATCATATCATTTGATATTGTGAGTTATGAGAGGACATCACGTGATATGAGGTTTCAGGATATGATATAAATGCTATGTCTTATAGTAAGACATCATATAAAAGAAAAGAGCCTTTCTATCATATGCCATTCTGAGAAGTATATACATAAAACTAATATGATCACAACTCTTACATCACATTCGCACAATGGTAGATTTTATAAGAAATCTCACGTTATTTTATAAGAGTTATGATATGATACCACATGACATGAAATCATATGCTATATTATAACATAAGTAAAGCTACTTATTCCAAGCATAATAAATATTCTTAACAGCAGCAACAAAGCAAAAAACGCACAAAAAGGCCATTATTATGGTCATCTGTGCATTCGAAGAAAACAACATACTCGTATGTAGATGAAATTCTGATGTAATTTTGATTTGTTCAAATACTGTTTAGTGGAAGTCACACACATACATACATACTAACGTGCAAGGAGCACTGCAATTTGTAATTGCGATAAATCGATATTTTGCTTAAATTCGAGAACACGAACAAAGTTGCCTCTGAAAAGTGCAACAGCTGCAACTCGAAAAAAAATGGCACAAACCTTTTTGACAGCTTCAGCTTTACTCTGCTCTACGTATGTGACATCCTGTAAATCAAGCACCCACAAGCTGTGTGGATACGTACATATACATATATATTTGTAATACATATATAGATGGTGTTACAACCACAGTACAGTAACGGAATGATTAATTATGCAATATTGAAATTGTCCTGAAAATTAAAATGGAAATAGTACTTACGCCTGTTGCTAAATGGATGATGTATGTACGTTTTTCACATGTGTATATGCATAATGGGTAAAGCCAGTGTGACAAGTGATGTGTGTAAATTAAAAATGTGATGTATGAAGTTTAGTGAGGGTTGGTTTTGCGATAGCTAAATCTTAACTTTTTGCTCATCCAAGATTTAAGTAAACTATTATGAGTGCGCGATTTTTATATATAACTTATTTCATTTAGTTTTGTTTCATATTACATTATTTTATTAAGTTTTTAATTTTATCTAATACATTTTATTTTATTTTTGTTTTAATTCATTTAATCTCATTTTGTATTGTTTTACTTTTATAATTCAGAAATTAATTCAATTTGGTTTTAATATATTTTATTTGTTTTATTCACCAATCTTATCAATTTATTTTTTTATACAATATTATTTGATTATATTTACTTATATTTTTTTATTTTTCATATTTTTTTCCTTTGTTTTGTTTCATTTAGTTTAATTACATTTAATTTAACTTACTTTAATTTTATTTTATTTTTATTTTATTTTATTTGGAATTAACTGAATTTTTTTTTTTAGTTGATTTAATTTAATTGAATTTTTTATTGTTTTATTTTATTTTATTGTCTTTTTTATAGTTTATTTGATTTAAATTTTACTTAATTTCATTTTATTTTGCGTTCATTTTATTTACTTAAAAATATCATGCTATACCATCACTGACCGTTATGTTTATTCTGCAACAATATTAACATGTAGATTACCGCTAATTATAGATGTCAATACATACAATTATCGCAAAACATTTGCTCTATTTATTTAAACCAAATGCGAGTGATTACTAATATTCTAATGCGAAGTCCATCCACACGTGTTTGTGAAAGCATATATAGTGAATTTATTTGAATTGAGATTTTTATGCACTTTTCCAGCGAACAACGCACACAGCACATACTCTAAAGTAATAATAAAATAAAATAAGAATAAAAACAAATAAACATCCCCATATTGTATACACGTACGTATGTATGTATGTATTTTATTACATTTCAGAGCCATCAGCGCTGATGACATGATAAATTTAGCATTCCTACAACCGAACACGCTGCTCACTCCTCGACAATTTGTTTTCAATGTAAATGCATTTAGCCGCACGTTCGGCTACATGTTAATATACATATGCATGTATACCATATGTATATACATATAGGTGTGTGTATATGTGGTGAGCGGAAAGGACAATCCATTATTCTGACGCTGCATGTTTGATCCGCCCAACAACATTATTTTCTGCTTTTCATTTCAGTTTTCTTTTTTTCTTTTTTCATTTGCCCATATACCGTTAGTGGATTTTATGCAAAATGCCTTTATTGCCCAATGCAATGAACGATGGCGGTTGGCGTTGGCGGTGGCGCCACGTGGGCAAGCATGCAACACATTTTAAATTTGCCACATCACGTGTCATGTTGTCGCTGCCATTAGACGCATCCATTAGTCTTGGCCACTTGCTGGCTCAGCTCACTCGTCTGCATTGCCGGGTTTGTTACAAGCATGCAAGTGAATGAATAGTGGGGATTTATTAGTGTGCGGGTGGGTGTAAATCTCAGTGAGTGTATAGGTGTGTCGTTGTAGTTGTAATTTTTTCCGTTTTTCGTGTTTTTTTTCATTCTGTCCATTTAGTCGCCCATTTGTAAGTAGGTTTTTTCCATCTGCTCCACCTAAAATTGCTGTAACAGTATGCCTGCAGTTGTAACTTGTAAAATATTTTCATATGCTCTCCTCTCTCAGCTCCACTCAGCCTCTCTATGCTTGCTTGCATGTGGCACAGCCAATAAATTGTGAGCACAACGCTAATGATGGCACACAACATACGACACAAATATGTGTATTGCTGTTGACGTTGTTTTCGTTGTTGCAGCAAACATTTCATATTGTATCCATCCAAATCAAAATCCATAAACCTACCTACGCACACGCAAATGAATATATCAATCCATCTACATCACTGTGAAAGTATCCATCCCTACATCAAGCTAGCATGTGCCGTTTTTCTTTGAATGTGTGCGTTGTTGCGTGCGTGTGCCTGCTTAATGTGCTCGCTCACAATGCTGTGGCCCCTCAATCGAGTGGCTTCGATCTCATTTGATTGATTTGTATTCAATTACGCGTGTCGCTCTATGACTATCGATTATCAACTATTTTAGTTGTTGTTGGTGCTTTCAGTGCTTATATTTTTGTTTTTGCCATGTCAGCATGGTAGGCAATTTGTCGTTGCATTGGCAGTAATATCCCAGTTTATTTGTTGCATAAATTATAGTCGCTCGTAAGTTGGCGTTAATGCGTCTGCCCTGTAGGAGAATAGATGGAAGCATATACATATACCATACATATAGGTACCTATATATATATATAGGTAAATATAGTATATGGGGGGTTACAACATTTCAATCCTTCAAAATATTAATATAATGTTAAACAGTGCAATGAGAAAATAATTGATGAAGTGCAGAACTTAGACAAATCGGATCAGATACAGATATTTATATCTATATACCATATATGAGTGGATTGACAAAAGTCCGGTCAGTTGGTGACTTTCAATTTGTCTTTGTTATATCTAAAATTACCAAATCCTTTGCAATTACTTTATTAGTCTTCCTTTCAAATTATAGAACGATCGGCTAACATGGAGTCGAGAAAACGCAAGATAGCTGAGGATAGGTCAGACGAAATTTCACCACCAAAGCAAACAGAAATTCGCTATGTGATTCTCTTCGAATTTCGGCATAATTTACAGCCAACACAAATATTCAGTGAATGCCAAATTGCATATAGAACCATTGCATCGTCTTTAAAGACTATTCCTAAGGGGTTCCGAAGAGCCCCGGGAAAGTCGACCAAAATCTTCCACTGATGACGTCACTGTAGCTTTGGTTAAATCCAAAAATGACGAAGACGTTCGATTGACAAAATAAATGATTGCTAGTGATGAAATGACTTGAATGTCATGCACCAGCTGTATCGCGAATATTATATATATACACGAAGAAATCTTCTCGATGAGTACCACGAATTTTAAATGAGACCTAAAAATAGGATTGAGTGCATTTTGCCCAAGTTGAGTCAATTTTCCCCAAGCAAATTCGAAAATGGTATGTCTAGCAACTTTAGTAAAGTCATTACTCGTGACGAGTCTTGGTTCTATAAGTACGATGCAGAAACCAAATAGCAGTCCATGGTAAGGAGTATTTGCGGAAGTTCAGTAAAAGTTTGAGCGGTTAGAAACATCGAGAAATGGGACCATAGGCCCTTCTATGAAAAACAAATGATATTACTGGTTCAATTTACTCGAATTTTGGTACATATGTTGGTGGGTTTTTGCCTAGGTTAGTACGAAGCCGACTCTTCTCTCACAGAGCTGGATGAGAGACCTGCGAAATTTGGTACATACATAGAGGGCTCTTTGCTTAGATTAGCAGGAAGGCAACTATTCTCTTCGACCAAAGATAATCGCTTCATTTGAAATTATTTTATTCCAGGCAGTTCACCGCTATCAATGGAATACTATAGCTTCTCGTAAAAAGAATAGGGTCCAGGAACCTTTGGCCGATTTCCTCGAAACAGAGTCATCCCGAAAATATTTACGGCAGATTGACAAAAAGTAGTATAATTTGAATATAACCAAAAAAAAAGTGATATTTTCGACGCGACTGTTTTCTTAAACGACACAAAATTATTAGAAAATATTATCTATTGACTTTGGATCGATTTAGTTGCGCTTTTTCGGAGCTTTTTTACTGGCTTGCTTATTAAACTCGTCTATGACTAATCATCAATAACAATGGTTTTTATGAATTTGGGATCGAATATGACTCATACTACAATAGTATGTATTCAGCGACTTTTATGTGCTTGTGCTTTGGACGAATAATCAGATCTTTCAGAACTAGTTGGGCGGCTACACATCGCATGATCCAACATTCATTTAAAAGGGGAAAAGTATGAAGCTATCGCCGTTCGACGATAATTGGATGCCCGCTCTCTCTCTTGAGCTACTCTTTCAAACCGAGTGTAGGTTTCCCTTTTACTCTGCTTCGTGGAATATTTTCAAAGCTGAAGAGTATTTTCGCCCATATTTCATGTCGCTGAGTTTATGTCATTGTAGTCGTTTATCTCGTACAGTATGTCAAAAGCAAAGAGTTCAAACCTTCGGAAAAAAGTGTTATAGTATCAGATATTATTGTCTCCACATTTCTGCACTATATGAGAGGAAGAAAATTATGAGCGATTCGTAGGCTAAGTCTTCGTTCGCCAAGAAAGGACATTACTTATTAAATACCTACTCAGCGCAAAGCAGCAACTCTTAGCAGGAGTAATACTGCGTTAGATTTTAGAACAGACATTATTGTTGTTATTATTGTAGGACCAAAATAGACGAAATTTTCAACGACTTAAAAATTATTACTGTCAACAGCGACGTGGGAGTCAAGTCGCGAAGCCGCTTACTATTTGCTTGATGATATATTTCATCGTGTCCTTATTCAGTGCTAGATCCATTTGCTTCGCTTCTTCATTCATTCTGGGACGGGGAGAATTATTATTGAGGCCCATAATATCAGTAGCAGTGTATAATATTTGGCATCATCTTGAAGAAGTCACTCGACATAAAGAGTCACCTTTTCTGAAACCACTTTTGGTATCAAACAGCTTGGAGAAGCCTTACCCGATGCTGATAAATATCCATACCTCAAGCTTTTGACTACTCAAAATCAATCTGTGTTTTTGTACCGAAAGTTATTTCTCTTTATTTTTAGCGAAATACCAAGAAAACTCCCTACAAGGTCAACAGAAAGCAATTGCAACTTGCACTTATAAACAGCTAGTCTTTGTGGATTGCGCTGCAACTCAGGTAATATTCCAGTACAGCATAAATAACAGTAAAATCATATATCTGCAGCCAATACAACAATGTTTACTGCACATATAAGCACACGTCTATATGTATTTATATACAAGTATGTAGGCCAAGCGGAACGGATTGAGTTGTTGGCTTGTTGCAGTTCAGCTGATTCAGTTACATTGAATTTTGAAACACACTCCATATTTAGCACTATATATGTACATACATATTTATGCAGTACGTATTTAGCCATATCAATATATGTGAATGTGTGTAAGCCTTACACTGTTTATTTGTGCCATTCAATGTTGTGATTGGTGGATTTTTGTTGCGTGATTTGTCTCAATAAACTCTCAGTTGCATTGCATTACGCAGTTGGTACGTATGTATGCATATATGTAGGTAAGTATGTATGTGCACATAGGATTGATTTGTGTGCGGGATAGATTTAATAAACGTAATTAATTTCCTTAGCCAAGCGGAAATGGTGAAATGGTGTTTTGTAATAGTGAAATGTTTGATCTCATTTTGAATATGCATAAAGTAGGTCGTAGGAGGTGGGCTAGTATGGGTTAACATATATGTACGGGTATCTATTACCTTTGTGCTAATATTATTAAGCCCATGAGCTGTCTCGATGACTTTCAAATAGATTTCAGTAAGCACTTTTACCGTTTATACATTTTTGTGTGTTAAATATTGAGCGCGTTTTATACTTTCTTATTGAGAGTTGTTTGGCTGTCTTTTTCTTTCAATGCACACTGAGCGAAGCGTAAAAACAAATTTTTACGCGAATCTTAAATTTAGCTATATTTTCTGAAAGTGCTCAACCCAAGTACAAGAATTACATCTGAAAATGTTATATAATCGCAACACTAACTCTGTGGTAATTTTGCAGATCTCAAGTTTCTTTAAGCTTTGTTATTCGAATTTCTAATTTTTCCAAAAGCTCTCCACAGCGTATACTCACTAAAGAACTGGGTATTCTTTCCTAAAAAATTCAACCAAAGTCTAATGACCATGCACAGCGAATTTGATGGGTTTGTTAATCGTTAAAATTATTGCTTTTGGGATTCTGAGCACCCACATGTAATTATCTAGAAACAAATGCATCCCCAACGTGTCACTGGATTATGTGGATTACAGTTCGTGAAAAATTTCAATTACTGCATGAGATATTTTTAGCTTATGTACTCTCTCGTTTTGGTGATAAGAATTGAACCTCTAGATAGTGTGTATGGATTTAAAATCACAGTTCTATTGCAAAAACCCCACAACCACGCATGATTCAAAGGGCGAGATTCAATGTTAGATCAATGAAATTTTCCCGTATTTTATTTAGCCACACTTCGCAGAGTTGTCATGGAAAGCTTCGACAAGCGGGGAGTTATTCCATAAACATCACTATCACCTACACGTATGTACCTGATTCAATAAAAAAAAAATTACAATCGAAAAAGTCAAACATTATTTTTGCATTAAATTGAAAGCTTTATTTACCATATTTGCGGCCGCGATAGCAGAGTGGTTAGCATTGCGTACTGCCATCCGGAAGGCGCGGGTTCATATTTCGGTATCGTACTAACATCCAAAAACGTATAGAAAATTAATTTAAATAAAAATTAAGTTAAATTTTCTAATTGCGATCACCCCTCGGCAGGGAATGTCAACCCCTCCGAGTGTAGGTCCCTCGTTTGTTGGAAAAACATCAAAATGCAAAATAAAAAAAAAACAAATTGGAGGAGGAGCTCGGCCGGTTACAAAGCGTCAAAAAAAATTATTTCCCATAGTTAGAATCATCCGATTTATGTCAAGTATGCAACGTTTTGGTCATCTCACTATGCTTCTCTTATAGAAACCCGATTCGATTTTCACAGGGGCTTCTCTTCAGACAAATTCTTCACCAGCCAAATTATTCACAATAGATAAGAACAGATAGCAATCAATTGGTGCGACTTCCGAACTTCTAAGGATCTCCTAACCAGCTCTATGAGTTTCTGGTGAGTCATTATCCAAACATTTGATCTAGTATTACCTTAATGAAATACAATTCCCAACCTGTTAGCCAAATCTTGGCGCTTTTGGGCGATTACCCACTTCAGATGATCCAATTGCTGACAATACAGGTTCGAAATAAGAGTTTGACCAAAAGGGAGCAGCTCATACTAGATGATTCATTGCCAATTACAGAAGGAAACTTGGTCTCTGAGGATTTTTTTTGATCGAGCTTCTTTATGTGTCCAGCCTTTTTCAATGTTTATCTTCTGGGCAATCGAAACAGTGCTCGCATGATGTTACGACTCGACAATTTCTATTATTTTAGGAACAAAAATTCTAAAATGTTGCATATTTTCTCTTTTCTGGTGTCCAACTCTGACATGCGCTCGATCACAACTGAGTTAACTGGTCAACAAAATATTTTTTTAATGACATCTAGCGTAATCCAATTGCATTTATAAAATGCTAAATACAGATCAGTAAAGCCATCTATTGCAAAATCAATGAAGGACTTTTTACTAGACATGTGTATGACAACGACGAAGGACCCCCCGTTTGGCGTCGACAGTTTGAGCATTTTTCGAAATAACTTTATTATTAAAGTACGCGTTCAACCAAAGATGAGCTTCATCGTTGAACAAAGTTTTCTTGTAAAAATCGGTATCGATGGCCAACTAGTTTTGGACCCATTCGCCTATTCACAGAACGCCCAACGCCCTCGATAGTTTGGTTTAAATTCTTGCATGAGGTGGATTTAGTTAGCAAACCAAGATCTCTCCTATAAATTTTCCATAAGGCGGATGGATATAGCTCAAATTTCAGATCGCGGTGGAGGATGGATCCATTCTGTTCTTTTTTGATACACTATTCCACAGCCGTCTCTGAGGATGCGAAATGCGATGCCAATCTATGGTGCTCGAAATACCGTCTCTGTTGGGCGATTGTGTCGATCGAATATTGGACGCAACGCGGAATGTGTACCTCGAACCGAACCTTTAATAAGTTTGTACGATTTGGAAACGGTGTTTAGTCTAGATCGTACTAAATAAATGGTATTTCGTATAGTAGTCCGCCTGTAACGGGAATATAAATAATTATCATCACCGGATATTGCTGCTATATTTAGAAGTTCACACGCCTAAATAAACTGGTATTTTACTAGTATAAAGCTGATGCATAGTCAGACAATTGACAGTTCGTAGGAAATTGGCGAGTAAAACATACCAGTTCCTTGCTTGAGAAAAAATGCTTATAGTTCGTTGGTTGGTTGGTTCGTTGACAGGGCGCCTAAGCTATATCTAGAGTAGGCTCACTGGGCTTCCCACTTAACAGCTTGTAGTTTTCCCTGCAGGGATGTAACACCTGGATTACAATAACTCTATATTAAATAATTTTTTCCTTCTCTGTTAATATTAGTTACTAAACTATTTGAGGCAAAAACAAATTTCTGCTCCTCCACCTCTTGTTTCTTGTGATCAAATCTAATAAAGTTGTTGTAAAAATGATCAACTACGAACGACCTCAGTTGTTTATGTAATCATAAATCATTTTATGCAACCTTTTGCGCGTCGCTAACATTAAATTCAATTTACAACTAATACAACAACTACTCGACATGCAAATAATAATGGTCAGCGACCATGTACCGTGAACACGGCAGGCAGGAAGGATGTAAGTGGAAGGAAAAGAAGAAGAAAATGAAGAGCGGATAAAACTAAAGAAAATTTAAAATGAAAAATGTTAAAAAAGTTTGGTTGTGGCAACAGCTGCATTTGATTGAGTAGTTGGTTGATTGTTTGGTTGGTTGGTTGGTTGGCAGCAGCGCTCTATGCAGGGTGGACGCTTTTGGCGGCCAAGAGGTGGGCACAACATGGCAGCGATAATTTACAATTCTACGTCGCAATTTTTTTTTATTCTCCATTTCTTTTACTTAATCTGAATGCAATCAAAATAAATCAACAAACCAGCAAATGGCAATCAAGTGACTTGGGGAAAGAACAGCGACAACAACAGTCAGAAAGTGCTGCTATAGTTTAGTGGTCCATCCGTTCATTCATTCAACGGTTAGCCTTCAAATTAAATGAGTTTGCCAACGAACCAGTTGACAAATGAAAGAAAAGTGTGAAATAAAATAAATGCGAGTGTGGAAGGTAAATAGCTTTTAATAGGAAAAAAATCGTGGTGAGTTTTGTGATTACCCCTCTTGAGGGGCAGATTGTTTTGAAGTTTTTAAAACAAGCTATTTTAATGCCAATGTCATATGTAATCAAGTGTATTCTCAATTTGGCTGCAAGATCTTCCCAGGCTGATCGATGGTTTGTATGAGCTTTGCATTTGTATGTCAAGGTTGTGACCAGAGATCGGCTTGACTGGGATGTGATGGATGCAAATACTTTCGAGATGAAAATATGGCTTGTGGAGCCGCTAAACTTCCTACGCATATTTTTATGCAGGCCACTCGTTCTTTCTCTTCGTTGTTTGCGAACAGCTCGTCGTTTCAACGGCATTCGCTGTTGCCAAAGCGCAGAGGACAGTAAATCGTTCGCAAAATTTTTTTCGCAAAGATTGCCAGGGCCGACTAACCGGATGTTGACATAATCCAGGATTCTACACCATAGAGCAGGATGAGAATGATGACTGACTTGTAGATTTTAGTTTTGGTTCATCGAAAGAGGACTTTACTTTTCAATTGCTTGGATTTTAAGGCTGACATTATTACTGATGCTAATACTGTTCCAAAACATCTCCAACCTCGAAAATATGACTGTCAACACTGGCGTGGGGGCCAATATGTAGGTGCGCCGACTTTTTGTTTAATGGCATGAAATAATTCGTTTTGTTCTCGCTTCGCTTCTTTGTCAGGTCTGGAAGAAAGCAGAACTAACGGCGTATTTGTTAAAGCCTATTGTCATAGGCAAATGGCAGTAGTTGTATATATATATATATATATATATATACATAATTGGCGAGCTGAGATGAGGGGCCTTTATTTCATGCCAGAAATACACTAGGAGGTGTTGACATTCCTGATATTGGCCTAACCTGAACTCGAACCCTGGCCTTCCGAATGGCAGAACGCAATGAAAAACACTCGGCTATAGCTGTTGTCAGTCTGTCTAGTAAAAAAATAGTATCTTATCTACTTAGCTCCACAGCTCTTTTTATTTTCTCCAACATCAAATTGAATAAATCGTATAATAAAGAGTCTTTGAAACCTAAAACGTCAATAGTTACGGATTCTTAGCGTCCTGTTGCTCTAAAATTATCTTATGATGTCTTTGCCAACAATTTTGTAGGCTCGAAGCTTTGGAGGAAATTCTTGCATAATCAACACTTGCATCACGTTCTTGCCTGAAACTAGATGAAGCAATGATTCTTGGGCTGTAGAAGAGAGAAAAATTAAAATCTTTTACTACTGGGTTTTTAAAATCCGACTGCCTGGTGAAAAATGAATCGAATACAGAAGAAATGCATTATCCTGGAGCATCTGGTGGTTGGAGTAGTTACTAGATGTAAAAATTAAACGGATGTTGAAGGCATGCCACCCTGTAGTACCTCTGTTTAATACTCTTTGCTAAAATTTTGAAATATAGCAAACCGAACGATGTGAAAGGAGCTTGACACGAAATGGTGGAGTGCTGACGCACTGTAACGCCTTAAGATGAAGCCTTTTTAAAGTGCAGCTGAGTTCACCTGGATACTGAAGCATGAAAGCAAAAACATCTGACATAAGCCGCTAAGGTTCATGGTTTCCTTAATTTTTAAAGTGAGCTGTGGCCATCAATGTACGTTTTTATGATAGCCGCCGACAGCTGTAGCGAGTAGCAGCATTTCGTGCATTCAGAATCCCTTCAATTCATTCATTTACTGCAGAAAAGTATTATCTCTTCTTCTGCTCTCTGGGAGTACAGTATTGAAGTCTTTCAAATCTCATACCGACAACCTAACTAAGCCAACGTAGACAGCGTCTCTGTATTATGTTAGTGCTTCCGAAAATCTCTTAGAGCTAATAGCTCTCTAACTTTTCTTCTATCGAAAATTGCCAAAGCCAACGTATCCGGTGTCATAGTTGTCCACGCTTCTGCACCATTTAAAAGCGAGCGACGGGAATGAGTCGCAACTAGAAGTTTTTGATTTCTGTTCGTCGAGAGAGTATTTTGCATTTCGATCATAACATCAGGCAACCAAGAGAGAGATGAAATTGTCGACAAACTTCAAAGCTGAGCAGCTCGCTGACTACTTTGACTATTTCTTTGAAGGCGAAAGCCTTGATTTTATTCAGGGGGGAGACTCATGTAAATGCCTCGAAATCGGTCATTTTTTAATATTTTTTTTTACAGTAATAAAATAATTTAATTGTTTAGAACTTTTAACACAACTTTATTTAACATTTTAGGATTACAAAAAAAAATTTTTTTTTTTTTTAATTCAAAATGGTGGCTCAGCATGATGTCTTGTAGGCTGCCTCTAACGCGAGGTCCGAAACTGCTCCATTTGTCACTCATCAACCGTTGATCTGAAACACCAAAAAAAAAAAATTTTTTTTTTCAAGACATATAAACGGAAAGGATAAACCTATAAAATTAAAAAGAAAAGGATAAAATCCAATATAAAATCAGCCTTAAAAAAAGTTACGATTTTGAGCTATTTTTTTGACCCTTTTGACCCCAAAAAAATAAATAATCAATCAAAAATACCTGAAGTTTTAGGTTTATCCTTCCGGTAGTAATGTAGAGAAAAGCCTCATCAAATTTCAAACAAATCGGTCAATAATTTTTTGAGCTACAACACGAGCAGTTTTTCAAAAAGTAGTTTCGAGATAATCGCGTTTAAAGTTTCAGTACAGTACAATACGTACTTCGGCCCGCTCCACTGTATTAGCTATAACTTTGTAAATATTCGAGATTTTTTTTTTCCGGCTCGTCAGTACACGCTCAACATAGTATACTTTCAGAATATCGAAAAAAAAAAATCGATTTTTTGAAAATTTTACATGAGTCTCCCCCCTTCACCAATCCGAATTAGGAAAAAATATCAGAGCGATTGTTAGAGTCGATGATTTCAATATCAAACCGCCAACAATACACTCCTAAGAGTTTTATAATTTTCTCCAGCATAAGATTAAAATGGCCAGATGATAGAGATTCACCGATTGTGGTAACTGTGATTTCATATCCTGTGAAGCTGTTGTCGTTGCTCAGGTTTAGTTTACTCAACAGTTCCTGGTTTTTGTATAAATAAATTTTTGGTCAAAAACAATACCTTAACAAGCCTCTATGTTCGCAGACATGGCTCACAGTGACTTTTACTATTTCTAAAAATAAAGAAAACCTTTAAGTGCTGTATTTTTACAGCCCTAGATAACTTTAGAAGTGCAACGCTGAAAGTAGAGGATTTTTCAAAAATTTAGTTCGAGAAATATTTGGGTCCTTAGAATAAGAGCTGGCACAATTTTGTGCATATTTTCAAATGGGGAAATTTTTGAAGGCGACAATATCAATGCAGACAAATAAATAATTGTTTTTTTTTTCAAAACAATTAAAATTATCGTAATTTTTTAAGGCATTCTTTCTTGACAAAAAAAATTGTAATTCACTATTCATTTTCACCACTATACGGGGTATTCAAGGTTATAATGCCCGTATAATGGAATAAGTTGTTCTCTCTAAGAAAATAACTGATTGCGTACCAAGAGCGCAAAAATTAAAGCAAAGAGAGTGAGAGAGACGAGGTGAGCATATCATTTGAACAAGATGATTAATTTTCCACAATTTGTGGGAAAAAAACCACGCTGTCTCGCGTAATAAATGTAATAATTATAAAGTGACGATAGATGTCACCATGGCATGATTAGGCGGATTAGGATTTTTGCTCTTCCCGCGCTCTTTACGCGCACTGTTGCTTATTTGTAACTTTTTTTCTTCGATATAGTATTATAATTAAAAAACCATATAATTGAATTACAACTCACGATGTTGGCTGGCTTTCTTCCCTGCACGCTGTGGAACTAATATTAAAAACTCATTTATGTACAACAACAACAACAAAAACTAGTTTTTATTAAACTCTTCCTGCCGCCCTTTCGCTAGAAACTGTCTGCCTCCTTGTCATGCACTAAGAAATTGCTTTTGTTATAATTTTTTGTTTCACTATTCATTTTAATTTGATTAATGATATTAATTTAAGATAATCAACTGTCATAATGAGTAGCAAGGAAATAACTTATAATTATGGTCATTAGTGTATGGATCAGCCTAGACACGTGCGCCATAGCCATTGCCCATAGGCAAACCGCGAATTCTGCTACGCGACGCTGTGTTGTACAGCTGTGCTCTCTCCAAGCTAAGCGTCAGCAATACATGAATAATTTCCCTTTTATAGTTCTACATATATATACTTGTGTGAAATGAAATTTATATTGTATGTATGTTTATCTATTTTCCTAAGAAACACTGTAGTTTTGTTTGCCGTCATTTAATAATTGCCGCTAATTGTTGATAAGAAAAAAAAACATTGTGTTTCCACAGTGCGCCAAATGATTAATTGTATTGTTGAGTAAATAATTTACGATAATTTTTATTAATGTAAATTTAATACAGCACAGTTAATAAATATAAAGCGATGTATAGTTCTTAAACAATAAGTCATTAGCTTTAAGCCGATAGAATTGGTAAATTAATGACATAATAATTAACCCTTAACCTGTAGTGATAAAAAGAAACGTATATGGGTCAATATTGCCCAATATTTGAAAAAATATATTTTGACTCTAATTGTAGGTTTCAATCATATTTTCTTATAATATAAGTGTTACGAGTACAAAATTAATTATAAAAGTTCAAAATATAAAATTATTATATTCTTTTTATACCTTTCTTTAAACCGTTCCAGTTATCACACTTATTGCTACACTTTGTGCTGATGGAGCGAATTTGGACAAATAAAGCAACGTTCACGTTTTAAATTTGTAAGTCGTGGAGTTGCAACAACAATTTCTGTAGACTTTTGGTAGTTCCTTTCTACGATTTCGGCGGGACTGCTGCGAGGGAGCGTAGCTCTACGTGATATTTCGTCAGAAACAAGTTAATTTCCATGCTCTTCTAGAAATATACGACGTTTAAATGTATTGTTTTTATTCCATTCAGGGTTTATTTCCCTAAAAATTATATAATCATTATACGCGCTTATCTCCAGCATATTGTAAAACAAAGATTGTGGCCACCGATTCGTTCTCCGCCTGTAAGTACATGTCCTGATAATTTGATCTAGTGTATCAACCCCTGACTTGGTTTTGTTGTAAATGTCGATGATTTCAGGCTTCTTTGTGTTGGCACTGATTACAACATTGCTGTGAAGTGTACTGAGTAAAAAGACCGCTCGATTCTTTTTAGGCACATACCCAACGATTGTGGTTTTATTTGTGTTATCAAAAAATAGTGTGACTAATTTTCCGGCTTCTTCCTCAGTTGTGTAATTTCTACAAGCAAGAATGGTTTGTACTTTCGGACCGTTCCAACTAAGGTTAATTTTTGCTTCAATAGTTCACTTGTGACGTTGCCCCTTTATAAATCCTTTACTAAATCGAGTACAACACGACTTCCTTGTTCCTTTTCAGGTTTACAATTTCGATTTATACCGGTATATATCTGTAACGACCAAGAGAAACTAGTTTTGTTGTCCCACAATATCCAAATCTTATTTCTGTATTTTCCATTTTTCGATGGGATATAATGTTTCAATGGACAACGTGCGCGAAATGTCACCAATAGTTCATCAACTGTAGTTCATTCACAAGGTTTATACATTTTTTTTTATATTAACCTCCCATCGTGTCCAAATGTCTCTGTTTGGAGCCAGTTTATCCCGAGCTCGCTCTTCATTTCTATCAGATTTCTTGTCAAATCTTATAACACGGGAGATATTTTGGAAGCGCTGCAGACTCATTGCTGTTTTGAAAACAGGACGGTATTTACGATCATCTCACAAACATTCCGGTACCACATAATGTGATCGAAATATTCCAGCTAAGATCAGAAGGCCAAAATATGCTTCAATAGCCGTGCTATCCAGCTTAACCCAACATAATGGTTTTCACTTGCGCTATTTGGTAGCACTTAGAAGGCAGTCGTGTTCATACTGTTTAGCATGTTGGGCAATTTTGATGCATATACCTATACAGTAGCGTAATTATTTTTGCCCAGAGCATACAATGAAAAGTATAACAAAAATCTTATGTTTTTTACATTAAGTTTTAAGAAATAAAAAAGTAAAAAAGTTTCATCCGGTTATATGAAAGCTGAAAAGAAATATTCATTGCTAAAAGTTGTTTGGGCAATTTTGACCCATGAATACAGGCTAAGTGTTAAAATAATATAAAATGATTGGTTTTTTAATTATCAATAGGTGCGTTCAGCGAACTGAGCGCACAGTAAGCATGTTCAGTGGGCGCTCACCATATTAGTGAGCGCATAATTTGTATGCTACTTGCTGCTGATCGATCAACTGCTGTGAATCGAAAAAAATGAATCACGAAAATTTAAAAATATTTCTATTTCAAGTACTTGTGATGAGAATTTACCAGATATTTTGGGTTGTAAAAGAATTTTATTTCAGCCATCTGCACTACATAAACAGTTTTCCAAAGAACGGAATTCAAAGAAAGGAAGCAAAAATTTGTATGAAGAAACTCTGCCACGGTATGTAGATGACCAGTTTGCGGAGCATTTCAGAATGAGTAGAACAACCTTTCAAGTAAGACGTAATAGCACAAGCGTAAAAATGAATGAAATAAAATTACTTAATAACTTCGTAATCAGTTGTTAATGTGGTCGTTTCCACATTTGAAGTAGCAGTACGTTCATCAAAATGTATCGCTGAGTAAAAGCGCTCACTCAACATGTTCATTTCGTGGTTTCAAAATCTGTCAATCCGAAAATGTTTTGCTTTAGTAAAAAAACAGGCCTTTATGAAACTGTTTCATTTGTTTCATTGTTTCATTATGAAACTGTATTCGTATCGCTTAAAAACCGTAAAACGCGTTAAAATTGTTAAAACTCACTACAAAAATTGTGATTCAAACGCTGCTGGCTATTTTCCGTTCTTTAATAGGGGATTATGGTGCACTTAATCGTCCAACTATTCAAACAATTCGCAAAATTTTAAAGAATTTTGAATAAACTTAATTGGTTGGAGACAGGAGTAAGGCTTACCTCACCTAAGACTATTATTCCCTCCCAAGGATCGAACTATCGGAAAAGCATTTTTGGATGTTTATTTCTTGGAAATGAACCAACGATCTGAAACCATGTTTTATCTACTCAAAATATGAATAATTTTTTTTTTATTGCAAAGAGTTCACCGACAGATTGACAAGAATTAGTGTGATTTGAACATAAACTTAGACCTTGCGTAGATACGTGTATGCTCCAACTATTAAGAAAAACTGAAACATATTTATCCTCCATTTCCAGGAAGAAAAAGTGTCCCCATGTAGCCGCTGTTTTTTAGTTCTTTGAATAATATCAATTTCGTCGTATCATCATTTCTGGTGGTATTCGCCATCGCCCATATGCAATGAGTCGTATATTTTGTGATATGCCCTCGTCTGAAGATATTCTGCATGCATCTTATCAGTTCTTCAAAGTCATATATGAACAGCTCAACTGATAAACTATTGACTCTTGCCGTTTTATTGTTCTTCAGATGAGCTATACGTTGTAAGCACATCATACTCACGTATTTTGGCTGCTCTCTTTATCTGTCTGAACAATCTGAATCTTGTTTCCTTTTTCAGCTTTCCAGCAGTAGTACGGACAACTAATAAAACTGATAAAAATGGACCAAATGGTCAATCTCAACTACAAATACATGGAAGTGGCATACTTTAATATTCATTAGCTTTATGAATCGTCAAAGGTGATTGAGCTTTAGGGCCGAAAGTGATCACCCATAGTACCTACGAAATATGGACGGTGTAAGCTGGTGAGTATCAGAAGATCATTCTATATTTAGCTATCAAACTAGCGACAAAATCGCCAATAAAGCCATACCCATGTCCGATTACGCACGTCGTTCTCAAGCTATGGTGAGGTAAATATGTTTAAGAGCAGACCACAGATGCATCTTACGCGTGGTCTGCTTGATGATATCGAAAAAAGAATGTCCACCATGCAAGCTAAAATCTTTGCAGCTTCCTGTGTCTGTTATAACCCAGTATCCAAGTTAGCCTTGTTCAGAAATAACTGCGGAAGGCAGGTTCCATCAAAATGACCGGTGAAACCAAAATTGTGTATGTTTAAGTGTTACAATATCTGGACTAACTAAAGTCAACTATTGGAAAAATTATTGATGACTTTTTACTAGACCTTATATGATATATAAATCCAGAGCAACAAATGTACTCACTGCTCAATTAAGATAGCTTTTTTTAATGAAACTTAATTTTATTTTCATTATTAGAGATTTGAATACCAGCTCCCTTCAAAAATATTTCTGAAAAATATATTACGTTTGATTATTTAGACTGAAAATAAAGTAGAGCAGGTCAAGTTAGAGCAGAACAGAGTAGCTGCCAAAAAAACAATACAGCATGTAAGAGCAACTCGGAGCAAAAAGCTTATGAAACATTTTGCGGGCAACAATTTTCAAATGCGAATGTGTGACTTTTCTGTTGTAAACAAAATAGAAAAATTTTACGTTTTTTTCATATATTTTTCATTTTTATTGTCCCTTGTATTTAAGTTGTTTGCTGTGCCCCGTGAACATCAAATTTTTTATATTTTGTTCGCTTTCGTTTTCTAAAAGCGTGTGTCAAAAAAAATCTTATTGCTTGCTCCAAGTTACTCTACCAAAAACGTCAGAGCAGAAAATCGTGATCTGAGTTGCTCTATCTCACCTTAGAGCAGACTCATGACACAAAAAGTAGAGCAAATAGGAGCAAAAAAGTTTTCATGAAACACAATTTTTTGAAACAGAGTAACCTGGCGTAACCTAGAGCAGCTCGATAGGCAAACCTATTAGAAATTTTCGCATATAAAATGTAATGTCATATATCATGCTTATTTGTATACCAAAATGCTTTCCTCACTAACGTTCGACGATACCGAGCTGCTGCTAATTAACTGTTTTCGAAAATTAGAAATTTAGAACTAGTCTAGAAAATTAGAACTAGTCTAAATGAGTTTCCACTTTCGTAGTTTCCGCGATATATTAGTTAGTTTTTGCAGTATGTGAAATTAGTGGTTGATTCACAAACTAATTAAACGCACACATACCCACTTAACCAAGTATACACTCAGCAATGCATTTATGCTCGTATACAAGAGGATTAATAAAAGTTCGGTCAGTTGGTGACTTTCAATTTGCTTTTCTTAAATCTAAAACTACCAAATCCTTTGCAATTATTTATTAGTATTTCTTTCAAATTTTAGAACGATTGGTTAAAATGGAGACAAGAAAACGCAAGATAGCTGAGAATAGGTCAGATGAAATTCCACCACCAAAAAAAACAGAAATTCGGCATGTGATTTTTTTCGGGTTTCGGCGTAATTTGCAGCCAAAACAAATATTCAGTGAATGCAGAAATTCCATTTGGCACGATTGCACCGTCAATATCGGCACTGTAGCTCTGGTGAAGTCCAAAATTGACGAAGACCCACGATTGACACAAGAAATGATTGCTAGTGAATTAGGCTTGAATGCCATGGCTGTATCTTGAATATTAAGTAATCATCTGGGATACACGAAGAAAACTGCTGGATGGGTACCACAGGAGCAAACCCACCCATAAAGTATAAGCAACAAAAATCAGCAGCAAAAGTAATGAAGAAAACTGAAATAACGAGTAATTTCATTGCGATCTCTGGGATCGAAGAAATACGTCCAGTGCCATATTACCCGGATATAGTACCTTGTGTCTGTTTATTTCCAAAAATTAAAAAAAAATTTAAAAAGAAAGGTCGTTAATTATTGTAAAACGAGGAGATAAATAATGTAGTTAATGCTGGACTTGATAAGCTTGAAAAGCGAGGTTTTGAAGATAGTTTTTAGAAGTGGATCTATAGGCTTAAGAAATGCATTAAAATCAATGGCGATTTTATAGAGAAGATAAAAAGGAACAAAGATCACGAATAAATACAAAAAGATTTATTTTTATTTTTTTATCTGGTCAACTTATCGAACTTTTTTTAAACCCCTCGTAAATGTTGCCTGCATTGATATCAGCTGCAAGTATTCGAAATTATGAAATTATATTCAAAAGCATTTTTGGGCTTCTAAAGGACATGGAACGTAAATGAGTGAATTTGGTCTGTGCTCTGTTGTCACTTAGAAAATTTATGCGGAAAGCTGAATTTTGCAAAATGGCTAACAAATAAGAGTAGATAATTTTTGAGAAAATATGTAAATATGCGAAAATGGTGTTTCGACCAAATCGATTTAGAGGAGAGGAAATTTTGAATCATGTAAATTAGTTTGCATTATTGGGATAATTACTGACAAACTAAGTTATGTTTAACAAAATAGCTTCATAATAATAAACTAAAATTAAAGTACATTAAATTAAAATAAAATAAAATAAAATTGAGTTCCTGAAAAAAAATTTTGTTTTCTGTAACAAGAAAGTAAAAAACGAATAAAGCAATATAGCATAGGCACCTCTTACCCACGTAGAGTCGAGCCAACAACAGCCTGCCATTCTTTCCTTGCTTTCGCTGTTTGATGTTAGTTGGATATACCAAGTGATTCTATCAGTGGGTCTTGCAGGGAATATTTTCAAAGCCAGAGGGAATTCATCCATTTCGATAACATGACCTAACCATCATAGTCGCTATCTCTTTATTCGCTAAACTACGTCAATGTAACCGTATATCTCCTACAGCTCATCGACTGCGGTTACCAACGCACAAAATATCAAAAATCGTTCGCCAAAGTTTTCTCTTACCCTTTGGATGGGATATCCTCCACGCTTTTGTACCATATAATACGATGGGAACGATGAGTGACTGTAGAATTTGGAGTTGGTTCATCGAGAAAGGAAGAGTGTATGGACTGAGCAAGGCACACTCAAACTCCAATCGTCGCGTAGGCTTTCGACTGAGCCTATCCTGCAAAGAATTTTATTATCTCACCCTGTCAGCTCTTTGCCATTATGTTTGAATATTTCTTTCATTCATTTCTTTTCAATCATACTCGATTGTGGTTGCATCTTTACTGCCATACCGAAGGCTGAAGAAGTGTTCTCTTCATATACCAAGTATGCTCTAATCATCGCTCACGAGACTTCCACATTGATTCCGACATGAATATTCTCCAATACTGAAAGAGCTTCGGTTAGTCGCCGCATCTTTTCATACAATTTTCGAGCGTTACCCTTATCGGTCAACTTTTCGAGCTCTTCATTCGTCTGTAAATTCGTCTTGCCTCCTTTTTTAACTCTCGTTATCTATGCCACCCCGCACGTGTTGTCGTCGATCGAAGCTTCCGAGGTTGATTTATCTCCACTGTGGATCGAAATTTCTCATTGTACCAGTTTTTTTTTTATTTGGTACCACCAAAAACCAATTGCTAACCAATATGAGAATATTTCGTGGTGGAGGCTGAATTTTCTGACTATTGAGCCGAATATACATTCTTCGCCCACTCTGGTGTTGAAGTCGCCAGGCATAATTTTGACATATTGGGGGAGAGAAGCGGTGATAAGTATGCTAGAGGCGTTCATAAAAGGCGTCCTTGGTCACATCGTCCTTTTTATCCATCGTGTTCTAAAAATTAATTTTGATGCGATCATGGCGAGATGTTCATTCACCGAATCCCAGCATTCGGCAATGGAATGTCTCAACCACAACAAATCCGACTCAGAATTTGCCTTGGAAGGCGGTGATGGCAGCCTTTAGTCTTACGAAGATATCAGCTAGTTGATTAGCGATACCTTCCCAATAAAGGGACGAGCATTCCTAATACAGTCCCTTTGCGAAGATGGCCGTCAAAAGTGCGGTCCTAAACACGAGGTTTGTTGGCCAACCAGTGTGTACTTGGTCTAAGGCCAGCAGTCGTGAGCTGCTTAAACCATATGTAAAAGTATCATTTCTGGCCACTCTCAGGTGAATGGCAGTTAAAATCTTTCCATACTTGCCTGAACCTCTACATATGACCCCATCCTCCATATCTATCTCTTGTCCTGGAAATAAACAATTTGTTTTTATATTCATAAACTATTCAACAAAATTGATGGTTTTATGTACACAAAGTTCCGCAAATATTCACATAGACTAATTAGTGAGTTCAATTTCAACGCTCTTACAAATAGGTTGGTATGTAAATTACTTGTTGTTGTTGTGCCAATAAACATGAAGCAAAGTTCAAAAAATCGTTGAGTTTGTTTATGACAAATAAAAAAGGAAGAAAGTATCAAAAAGAAAATAAGCAGAAGAATATGTCAGTGACGGGCGTGTCACACACACATGTAAATGTAGAAGTAATGCTGCGCAAGTAGAAAAATGCTGTCGAAAAATGTTATTCACCATTTAATTGCTGTCAAAATGCGGGCATCGACAACCAAAAGCCATATTTGCAATGTTGCTCATACGCCCCGACAGCCGAAACGTAATATACCATATATATACATAGGTATGTATAGTGGAATGTATGTATATATTTAGTTGTCTGCATTTTCTGCATCGCTCAGTTCAGCGTTTAACGCAAACAAGCTGTCATTCGTCAGCCGCCAGTATGTTGCGAATTTGGTATGACATTTGTGAATTTGAGTGCATTTTTTAAGCTAAAATAGTTCTGTGTACACGTATATACGAGTGTATGTTTTAACAGGATTTATTAGTAGGTTTTGTTCAATTGGCATACATATTTGTAGTAGCTTTTGCAACAAAAGTTTAATAAAACCAGATTTTATTGTAAAGGGTGGTTAAATTTTCAAGGGCCGATGTTGATTTTGAATAAAACACAAACTATTTAGGAAATTATTGAAATTTTATTTTATTATGATATATTTATTTTATTATGGTATATTGGTATCAATTATGTATGTAACAAAATATCGGCCAAATGAGCGCCGCGACCTCGGCGGCACACCTCCATACGATGGTCCAAATTTTCGATGACGCTGAGGCATAATGGAGTTTCTATGCCGTTAATGTGCCGAATTATCTCATCCTTTAGCTCTTGAATTGTTGCTGGCTTATCGACGTACACCTTTTCTTTCAAATAACCCCAGAGAAAAAAGTCCAACGGTGTCAAATCACATGATCTTGGGGGCCAATTGACATCGCCATCACGTGAGATAACACGGCCATTGAATTTGTTGCGCAAAAGAGCCATTGTTTCGTTAGCTGTGTGGCAAGTGGCACCGTCCTGCTGAAACCACATATCGTCCACATCCATATCTTCCAATTGTGTCCATAAAAAATTCGTTATCATCTCACGATAGCGAACACCATTCACAGTAACTGCCTGGCCGGCCTCATTTTGGAAAAAATACGGCCCGATGATGCCGCCAGCCCATAAACCGCACCAAACAGTCACTCTTTGTGGGTGCATTGGTTTTTCGACAATCACTCTTGGATTCTCATTCGCCCAAATGCGGCAATTCTGTTTATTGACGAATCCACTGAGGTGAAAATGTGCCTGATCACTGAAGATGATTTTCTTCGAAAATTTTCATAATAAGTCTGGATAACTTTAACACGTTGTTGGATTGTGTATCTCTCCATGGTTCAAATTGAGTAAGTCTGAAATAGAGAAATGTCAAAGTAAATTCGGAAAAAAACTTGGCGTTTAGGTGTGGTTCACATTCAACATCGGCCCTTACAATTTAACCACCCTTTATAAAGTGATTTGTTTTTATGAGTGGTCATTCTGCTTGTCAACAGCTCTGCAGAAACAACTAACATACATACATATGAATACACGACCAAACAACGTAAATAACTTAATTTAAATGGTAAGCGACTTTTGGTTGTATTTAGTTATTTAATAGTTTTCACAACTATATATTTTGGTCATACTGGCGATTGTTGATGTTGCAGCACTTGGAGTACACATAGGCTATGTATATCTATATAGTTGGGAAATGTATTTAAATAATTAAAAATATATTAAATTAAATTTTTGGACACATTATACAGCTTTTTAAAAATTATTATATAAAAATTGTGCCTTATTAATGCCTTAGTAATTTGATACTAATTAAATAGTAGCTTAATACCGGCTGACTTATCACAAGCAACTCAGTTTTCATAAGACTCACTATCAAATCAGATTATCAACCTACCTACTAGCCTAATCATACGAGGGCTGCAATATATATTTCTGGCCTAGGCAACACTAAGTGTTGCCAGGTGGAATCTGACATTTCCATTGGAAAGTTTGACATTTTTTAGCATAACATCACTCAGAACGTTTTGTCATTTAATAGTGAATTGTTTTATTTACAGGGAATTAAAAAATTCATCTCGGCCAAAAAATGGAATTAACTCGTGAACATTTTCGTGCGTTCATTTTTCACAACTTTCGACGTGGATTATCACGACAAGAGTGCATCGATGAACTAAAATCTTTGTATGGCTATGAAGCACCATCCTAAAGCACTTTGAAAAACTGGTACAACGAATTCAATCGTGGCCGACGCTAGCTCAAAGACGAATTCCGTGAAGGTCGTCCAAAAACTGCCGTTGTGCCAGAAAACATCGATGCCGTACGTGAACTGATAATGCAAGACCGTCATGTAACATACTTTCAGATAGAGCCATGCCTATGCATTTCTCCCATCAGCATACATTCGATATTGCATGAACACCTGGCCGTAAAATAGGTTTGTTCTAGTTGGATCCCGCACAATTTGACAATCGCTCAAAAAAAGGCTCGTGTGGATTGGTGTAAAGAAATGCTGAAAATAACCAATCGCGGTGCTTCAAAAGACGTTTATAAGATCGTCACATGTGACGAATCATGGATCTATACGTATGAGCCCGAAACAAAACAGCAATCGACGGTGTGGGTCTTCCAAGACGAGCCAAATCCAACGAAAGTTGTTCGTGGAAGAAGAACTTCGAAGCAAATGGTCGCCTGTTTCTTCGGCAAAACGGGTCATGTGGCGACCGTTCTGCTTGAGCAACGTAGGACGGTTAATTTTGAGTGGTACACCATCATTTGTTTGCCTGAAGTCTTCGGAGAAATTCGAAAAACGAGAGAAGACGAATCATTGTGCACCATGACAATGCGAGCTCTCACACATCGGTTCAAACCAGCGCCTTTTTGACCGGCCAAAACGTCGAATTGATGGGTCATCCGCCGTACAGCCCTGATTTGGCACCCAACGACTTCTTTTTACTCCCACGCATCAAGAAAATAATACGTGGTCAACGATTTTCGTCGTCAGAAGATGCTGTTAAAGCATTCAAAAACCATATTTTGGAGGTGTCTCAATCGGAGTGGAAAAAGTGCTTCAAATATTGGTTTGAGCGCATGCAAAAGTGTATAAATCTTGATGGAGAATGTTTTGAAAAACAATGAAACCATTTTCGTTGATAAATATTCGTATTTTCATTATTAGGCTAGAAATATATATAGCAGCCCTCGTATATCACCAAACTGGATACGACACAAGCTTACGAAAATCCGGCCCATATTCATTTCGATCTCCCAAATTTGATCGTTTTCCTGAATCTCTTTGGCAAAAGCTCTATCTTCAGCTTAACGAAAGCAAGCTCGTATATTAAGCTTACATATTAGGCTCACATATTGAAAGCGACGTCAGCAAAAAATCCTGAATCGAGCGGGTAGAGAAAACGCATTGTATTTTCGCTGATGACAATGGCCACCCTTCCGTATGATATTTTGGGCAGTCTACATCAATTACCCACAACTGATTTAAGGAGAAAAACTATATCCACTCAAGTAATCCAAAGTGCGTCGAGATCGTAATTCAGTTTCCGTTTACCGACGAAACCCTCACAACTCGGTAAGCGAAAGAAAAGCTATCGTAGACAACTAAATACTTATGAGCCTCAAATTGAGTTAAACCGGAAAACTCATCAGGTATCAACCGAAAAATGGGACTGGATGACCATATACATCGCCTTCCCTAATCATCCTGAAGACCATAGCGCATTAAAGGAAAAATCTTATAACTTCAAGAAAACCTACCAAACTTGTTCAAAATAAACCACTTCTTTACACTTTACTGTGAGCTTGTGCAAAGTGCTGATCAATGGATCAAACCAGCTACGAGCTCTTCGCAATAGCCTCTATTTCTTTAGGATGGAAGAACTATTTGCTAACGAAAGTCTTTAGGATAATCTTTCGGCTCGGAGAAATCTTGTATTAATGAAACGTCTTTGATCAGAATTATATTAGTTAAATTGGTTAAGAAAACTTAAATTTCAATGTGGTTACAAAAAAGATTTTACTCTTAATCCAAATATTACTCTTTCCTCTTTTCAAGGGTCTTTCCCCAGAGTTGGCGCATGGTGAATAGCTGAATAACACTGAGAAGGTGCAATCAATTTGCTGGCGTTGGGTTTTAGTTTTTCACACAAAACACTCGACAGGACCTTATATGCGATATTAAGGATGATTGCCCCACGATAACTAGCGCAGACTGTGGGGTTCCCTTTTTTATCCAATCAAAGGGTTTGCTTTAATCCGACCATATTTTACAAACAAGCTGATGATTACACTTTATAAGCTCGTCACCGCCGAATTGTAATAGCTCTACCAGCGAACCATCGCCCCCCCCCCCTTTGTTTTTTTTCACGCGAGCGTTTGCTATTTAGTCGGGCAACGAAACATCCCTCTACAAATTCAGTACACCCTGAGCATCCGTCACTAGATCAGCATGAAATACCGTCCCACAGTTCCCTTATACCGAGTTGCTGATGTGCGCTCTCAGAGAGCAGGAGCGTATACGTTGAGAAGAAAACAGTTTAGCTGTCTGCTGTGATTATAGCTTTCGACATCAAACCGTACTTGTGTTTGTTAACGGGCGTTCTTTGCAGATATGTCGTCCGTCAATTACAACTTAATCGATATGGTTTTCGATCTGCAGACAGCCAAGTAGCTCGGCAAACTTCCTTGTATAGGAATTTTCAAGACAACCATATTTCTGGCCACAACAAAGTCGTTCAGCCTCCACCCACAAGGGGATGTTTCGTCATGGAGGCTTAATTTTCCGACAATTCATAGATTGAAGATACCTTCTTTACATACCTTGGCGTTAAAGTCGGCAGGCACTTTTTTCACATCGTGGCGGGCCAGCACTCATGAGTAGGCTCCAAAGCTTAAGGTACTCCTAAAAGGCATTATTGGTCACATTGTCTTTCTTTCCGTCGGAACTTGGGCGCAAATTTGCGCTTTGCATGTGGATCGGGGTGATACATTCATCACCGGGGTGAAGACTAATACTCGGCGACGGAGTCTCTTTCCTAGCATCCGACAACAAACTTGCGCTCCTTTGTATAGCCGCTGTAGTATATGTCATAGGAACCTAATCCTATCTGTCCTTGTGCATCCATCGCTCGTCTTGGTCGCCGGTAATGTCAGCCTTCGAGCGCATCAACCAGCTGGGCAGCTGCACTTTTCCAATAAAGGAATTGGGCATTCTAGGGGCATGCCCTTAAATCGAGGGTGTTGTGTTTTTTATTTGAGCTGGTTTTTGAGTTGTGGTTCGCAAGTCCAGCGCGTAATGCGAGAAAGTTTAAATTTGTTAGACTTTTATATAGCGAGCTGCTTGCCTCAAGTCCGTCGGCCACTCATAGTCGTACCTAAGGCAAACAGACGCTCCAGACTTCAGGGAATTCTTAAATCGAATATGTCGGAGTGGCTCCACTGAAATTTCCTCTCTTTCAGATGTGACCCAAGGCTTCAAACGGGTTGGTTCAACACCTTGCTCAAGAGTTGCTCCTATTTCTAGAGTTTGCGACGAGTACGTAATATAACTCTGACTTTTATCAAAAATAACCATTTAATGCATCAGATAGTCCCTGACAAAAAATTTCATTACACAATCATTTAATTCACGCTAGGTAACTAACGATTTGTTAAAACCTAAAATTAGTGCAGAATGCACAACAAAAAATCATCGAATGTAAAAAAAATATTAAAAATACCTAAATTAAACAAGCGCATAAAAATGTATTTATAAGCTGCAATAGTATGTGTTTATGCATGAGAACGCCACCACCTCCTCTTTGCAGCAATTTTATCTCTTGACCATATTCAAAATCACATTTCTGTGCTGCCGTATGCGCATAAGTCGTCTGTACACATGTAAATCCATCACGTTTCCATCAGCTATGCGTCCGCTGCTGACCGAGCGAGTGCCGTGATGCAACCCTACTTCCACCACTGACTGGGTACTCTGACTCTGCAAATGGAACACTAAACACTATTTTATGATATTTGCAATGCTTCTTCTTATTTTTGCTACTTTTTTACAATTTTAGCAAGATTTTTTTTTATTTGCATTGAAAAGCCTGCAAAAGTTTTCCATAGCGTTCATGGCGTGCTGGCTGGCGTGAGAGTGTGATTGGTGGTGGTGCGCCATTAATGCTACAATGACAATTTCAATCACGTTTTCGTTATTAACGCCAACAAATTCAACAGAACTCTACCCTAGTTGCAATGTAAGGAGAATGTAGACCTGGTCAGCAACTTGTTCGGTAATGTTGACTGAATTACTAGGGTCTGTTAATATTCAAAAAAATTTAGAAAAAAAAATTACTTGCAAAATGTTGTAAATAACAAAATTTTGTTATTTAATATATGTTGCAAGGAAAACAAAAGATGCTTTAACGATATATGTATATATGGCTGGACCAAGAGGCAGATAAAAATGTTACTAACCGAAAAAATATTGCCAAACGTAACGTTAAACTCCAAAAATGTTGCTTGAAAAAAAAACTTTCTTAAAACAATGTAGCAAAAAAAAAAATGTTTGTAAAAAATAATGTTGCCAAGCAAAATATTATATATTGTCAAATCAAATTCAAACCAAAAAATTTAGCCAAACAAAAAAAGACTAAGAATATCGTTGCCGAGCAAAACATGTTTCTAGGCCAAAAAAAAATTTAAATAAAAAATAAATATATCGTTGACAAAATTTCCATATATTATATTTTGTTGCCAAACACCAAAATTTCTAAATATTAAAACTTCCACAAGCAAACAATTTCTAAATATTTTTCTTAGATGCAAAATATGTTGCGAAACCCAAACACTTCTAAGTTTCAAAAAATAAAAAATATGTTGCCAAGCAAAAATGTTGCTAAGAAAATGAATGCAAAAAACATTGCCATTCAAACAATATAAATGCAAAAAATATTGTTACCTCGCAATGAATGCTGCTCAATACAAGAATTTATAAAAAAAAATATGTAGCAGATCAAAAAATGGTAATACAAAAGTTTCTGAATATTTTGTTGACAAGCAAAAATGTTGCAACACAAAAAATGGCAAAAATATCGTGGTTTAAACTAATGTTAATAATCAATAAATGTTGCAAAACATAGGATTTTATTAGAAATAATATGACAAACACAAAATTTTCTGAATATTTCGTTGCCAAGAACAAAATGTTGGCATACAAAAGACCGTCAAAAAATAATGTTGTCTAGCAAAAAATTGCTTCAAATAATGTTGCAAAGCAAAAATTGTAGCTAAACACAAAAGTTTCTGAATATTTGCTTCCAGGAAAAAATGTTGTCTTACCAGAAATCACAAAAAATAACGTTATCTAGATAAAATGGCTATATATAAAGTTGCCAAGCAAAAATTATGCTAACAAATATTCGAAGAAAATATTGTTTTTAGGCAAAAAATTAAGACGAATCCAAAAGTGATTTTAAGAGACAAAATATGAATGGTGTTTTAAAATCAATAAAGCGCAATAATGCTGGTCAAACAGTAAAAAATGCAAAAAATAAATAGCCAATTTAAAAATTTGCTTAGCAACAAAGAAATCTTCAAGAGAGAAAAGAATTAAAAAAAAGCTCGATGTAAGGATTGGTCGTAAAAATGATTTTTGTTTTGAAATAAATTTTCTAATATGTACTCAAAATAAAAAAAAAATAATAATAACAAAAAAAATGTGATAATATAATATTAAAACCAAAAATTTATTTGAAAAATAATTTCTTGTATAATATAATAAAGCCAATAAATGCACATTTCTTACAAACAGTTTTTATGTAAGAAACCACAATTTTACCACTAAAATAAATAAATAAAATACGTAAAACTCCAAAATCTTTTTTTTTTAATATATATATATATATATATATATAGATATTATTATATAGCGCTTTGTAATCGCTGAAGCGATTTTCGGCCGAACTATTCCTGTTGTTTTTCCAACAAATGAGGGGAGCTACAGTTTATATTGTACTAAGCCTCCCAACGACTGATGGTTTTTTTATGAGGAGCTTTTTTTGATTTTTATGTCAGAAAACATTCCCTGCCGAGGAGCGACCGCAATTAGAAAATTTAACTTAATTTTTTATTTAAATTAATTTTCTATACGTTTTTGGATGTTAGTACGATACCAAAATATAAACCCGCGCCTTCCGAATGGCAATACGCAATGCTAACCACTTGGCTACCGCTGCCGATTAAAAAATGCAGATATATTTGATGTGTATGTTCTTATACAAAAGATGTTGATAACAATAAAATATTTGTAGAAATAATAATAATCAGTAAATAAATAAGCATTTTAAGAAGAAAAGTAAAGAAAATAAGTACAGTCAATGTGTTTAAATATTATTATTTTCCAAAAAAATATAAAATATATAATAAATAAAAAATTTTGACAAAAATGTAGGAAACAGGCTAAAATATCTGTGAAAAAATATATTATTTCATATGTATATTTTAAACTTTTAAGTTAAGAATTTTGATAATGGAAAAAAAGTTAAAACAACATTTTTCATTAACAAATATTATTCAAGAAGACATAAGATGTCATAAGAAAAAAAAAACAAATAAAGAAATGTTATAAATAACCTCTTTTAAACAAAGAATGTTCGAAAATGAAACTTTTAATAATAAAAAGCTGCAAATAAAGAAAAAATAAATAAATTAAAAAAAAAGAAATATGCTGCTAAGCATAAAAGAATAGTTCCAAAATATTTAAAAAAAGAAAAAAAATTTTAAGTTTTGCAAGTTAAAAATATGATAAAAACAGTAAAAAGTGTTGGAGTTTATTAGCCAGAGAAAAATTAAAATTTTTGAGTAATAATTAAGAAAAAAACTAAAAAGAATAAAACTAATAATAATACAAAATTTAATATTTTTATGAAAGACATGTTTTTTTTAACTTTCGAACAAAAGTGTAGAGAACTATTTTCTGTGAAATAAATATTAAAGTTTCTGCTGCGCTACAGCCTTAGGATTTCCTTCAAATAACTGCTGCGCACTACTTGTTGTCGCTGTATTGCCGATTGCATGTACATGCACATTTACATATCAACAAATATATATATAAAACTATAATTTTATGAACAATCACACACACACGTGTAAGCCCATATATTTGCGTCAGTGGTCAATAGTGTTGTGATTGTTATTTATTTATTTACTTTTGAGTTTTATTTTCCTTTATTTTATATTTCTGTGTGCGCACTATGATTTACACGCTTTAGTGTCGTTTTCACGATACTGCACCGGTTTTTTAGCCTTTGTGTGACTTTTTTATTGCATTCTCAGATATTGCATTATCCTTTTTTGAGTTTTTGCATCAGTTGATGATGTCGCAAAATCAAAGAGTAAAAAGTGAGCTAAATGAAAAAAAAATAAAATCTGTCAGATTTATTTTCACATATACATATGTAGGTACATATATGTATGCGTTTATGCGCATATTTACACGTATGTATGTACTATATGCGCGTGTGTACAAATCATCAGCGCCGTTATCGTTGTTGGGCAAATATAAAAAACACAGAAATTGTTGTCACTCATTTGCTAGGCGTCTGTCTGTACAATGAATGAATATTCTCCCCCCGCCATAGTTTGTTCTAGTTGTTCGGCATACCACCCGATGTGCCACATTTATTGTTTGTCACTTTTTTGGCCAACTGTCACGACAAATCAGTGACAGCCGACCAGATAACTCACAACGAACTACCAACTTAAAAGTTACAACACATCCCACTCCCCTGTTGTAAACAACAGCAACACGCCGACGCTGTGCCCAACGATAGTCGGCCATTATAAGCCATTAGAGGCGCTTATATGCAGCAGTTGGAAGTTTTAGTGGCGCTGCCCGCGGCGCGTGATCATTTTGTCAGCCTACAATTTGGTATTTACTCGCAAACATATGCATTTACATTCATGTACATATGTATGTATGTTTATATATACCTATATGTATGTATATACAATACATATATGTGTAAGCATTTACATGTCTTTTTGTGTTTTCTATTTGATTGTTTTTTTTTTCTGCTAACTGTTCGTGCAACAAATAGGCGTACATTGCGCAATGAATTAAAATGTCAGTACGTGCGGTTGAATTCACTCGACAAACACACAAACGTGTCATACATATGTGCATGGGTGTCCATCCTTGCATGCTCCTGCATGTATGTTATAGGTGTATGTTTTTCTTTTCATTTTGTTTTCCCCCTTTTTTGCTCTTCTTCAGTTGCGTGTTTTTGTGTATTTCAGCGCTTAGGCACGAGTTGAGGATTAGTAAAATAGCCTAGTGCATTAAAAGAGTTTTGCAGCGAATGTCGCCAATGCCCAGCATGTGAGTGGTATTTTCGTTCAGCGTACAGAAATAGCCGACAATTTATGCTGATTTTTATTCCGCCTGAAAGGTACACGGATCAAGTTTTGTGCTTAGAAGTAAATATTTCATACGCGGCAATTTGGAAAGCGCTTTAGAGTATAGTTGGCCTTTTACATACATATAATTGTCAATAAAACTATGTCAGCTGGGGTACAAAAGTTTACGGAATGGAAAATATTTTAAGAGAAAAATATTAAAAAAAATCACTTCTCATTTTTAATATATTCTTCTTTAATTTGGAGACATTTACAGCCAATCTTAATTTATTTTTCCACATAATTATACATATAATTGGAGCTTGGTGACTGCTGAAAGGATTTTCGGCCGAGCTCCTCCGCCAATTTGTGCGTTTTAATGTTTTTCCAACAAATGAAGGGACCTACAGTTTATACTAAGCCGCTTCCGAATGGCTAACGGCTTTTTATGAAAAAAATTTCATGTCAAAAATATACTCGGAGCGGTTGACATTCCCTGCCGAGAGGCTGCCGCAATTAGAAAATTTAACTTAATTATTTATTTAAATTATTTTTCTATAACTTCTTGGATGTTGGTTGGGACTGGACTCGAGCTCTAACCTTCCGAATAGTAGTACGTTTGCAAGCAGCTCGGCTATTTGATCTTCTTTTCGTTGCAGCAGATAGAAAGCAGTGAACTGGCGCATTGCCTTAGAAAACCAAGACGGTGAATTATAACGTTATCCATTTCCTTTTTTCAAAAGTACATTGTTGTATTCTGACATTTATCAAACTTAACTGTCAAACCAAAGATTTTTTATTTAATTTAAAAGTCAGGCCTAATAAAAGTGGATCACACCGTTAAATATGTTAACACCTACTGGAAAAATAGTAATCCAAACATAGCCACATAATCGTAAAACTACTCAACCAATTGGTAAAATTAAAAAAACTTTAGAGAGACTGGACCGGTTACAGATATTTTTATGCCAGTGCATAGCTCCTAGAGCAGCTGAAGACCCAAATATATATATGTATATTTCTCGACGTTATCAAGAGCTGGGACTTTCTTATGGCACATTAGGGTGTATTTTGCACTTGGACTTACACCTACATCCATATAAAGTTCAGCTCACGCAACAATTGAAGTCAGCTGACCATTCACAACCCCGTACATCTGTCGATTGGGTGCTTGAACAACAAGCAGTGAACGGGAGATTTTTCAAACGAAATTTTCTTCAGCGAGAAGGGGCATTTCTCACTCGAGGAATATGTAAATAACCAAAATTATCACATTTATGGCTCCGAGAACTCTCAAATAACTGAAGAGAGGCTGTTACACCAAAAAAACGAGCTCTATTAAGTGCTCTTTATTCCAGAGGTGTGATTGGACCTTTCTTCTGTGAAAAGAAAACGGTGAGACGGTTACTGTCAATTCAGAGAGTTATTTTCATATGATAACCGACTTTTTTTTTGGCCTGCAATTAAAAAACACAACTTGGAAACTATGTGGTTTCAACAAGATGGTGTCACATAATACACAATACTAGCGAGTATAGCTTTACGGAGTGAGAAATTTTCCGGCCACGTAATGTCTTGTCTGGGCGATATCAATTGACCACGCAGCTCGCGCGATTTGACACCTGCGGAATTCACGAGAGAAAATATTTATTTATGTATTTATTTATTTTAAATGCGCTTTATTGACGACCCGCGCAAACGTCTGAAGGATCATGATTTGAGGGCATGCGCCTGGAATGTTCGGTCCCTTAATTGGGAAAGTGCCGTTGTCCAGGTAGTTGATGTCCTCGCTGAACTAGACGCTGACATTAACGCCGTTCAAGAATATGGACGAGACAAGAACGAAAGCGAGTAGGTTCTTGTGACATCTATTACAGCGGTCATATAAAGGAGCGCAAATTTGGTGTCTTATATGTGGTGGGAGAGACGCTCCGTCGTGGAGTACTGGCATTCACCCTGGTGGATGAACGTCTCGCCACAATCCGCATCAAAGCGAAATTTTTCATCTATCCATGATTTGCGCCCACGCCCCGACGTATGCTTACGACAGCTGCCCCCGACACGATGTGGAAATCGTGCTTAACAATTTTAATGCCAGGGTGGGCAAAGAAGGTATTTTTGGAACAACAGTCGGAGAATTCAGCCTCCACGACGAAACGTCTCAAAATAGGCTGAGGCTGATCGATTTCACCGGGGACCGAAATATGGTTGTCTGTAGCACTAGATTCCAGCACAAGAAAATTCACCAAGCTAATTGGCTGTCTCCAGATCGAAAAACTCTTAACCATATCGATCATGTTGTGATTGACGGAAGACATGTATCCAGTGTTTTAGACGTGCATTTGTTCCGATGTACGAAGATACGCACGTGCCTCTGTGTATCGAGAACGTCCGTCAACAAATACAGGGAAGCTTCGACATAGAACTGCAATCACAACATAATTCAGAACGGTTTTCTACTCGACTTGCACTCCTGATCTCTGAGAGCCCTCTTCAGAAACTCGGTATACGGGAGCTGTGGGATGGCATTTCAAACTCCCTACGTACAGCTGCAAATGAAACCATTGGATTTCGGAAAGGTCACAAAAACCGCGATGAGGGCTGCCGTGTCGCAGTGGAGAGAAAGCAGACGGCCTACCTCGCAACGTTGCGATCAACCACTACAAGTTGGGGATGTGATAGATACCGAGATCTTAAGCGGGGAGGAAGACGCATCTGCAGACAAAAAAAGAAAGAGACTAAGAGCGTAAGTATGAAGCTGGAGGACAATGCTCGAAAATTCGATGAGAAAATACGACATTTTACAGAAGGTTTCAAGATGGGAGCAGACTCTTATAGGACACAAAGAGGGAATCAAGCAGCCGATGCCGAGAGCGCAGCCGATGAAATGATGAGCTCTATGAGTCAGTTCAGAGAATCAAGAAACAGTGGCTAGATCATGTGGTCCCGATGGATAAGAATACTCCAGCTCTGAAATATTTTGATGCAGTATCTGCCCGTGGAAGCAGAGGAACAGGAAGACCTCCACACTGGCTCCAAAACTTTTAAGGCCTAGTGGATTTTTGCCTGTGACTTTTGCATATAGTTAAGCACGGCTTAGACCTACCTTTACCAAGAAAAGTGCTAACTTGGGTTGAGCCATGGCTAAATTTTGAAAATTCGATCTTTTGCCAACGACAGGAGGTGTTTTCCTGTACTAGGTAAATTGATCAGCTTTAACTTGGGCAATTGCTCCAAATGGTGCTCTCACCGTTGTCATCGACTTGGCACGATATCAAATGCCTCGCAGTTGTTCACTTAAGGCAGAAAACGCAATGGAGGATGGAACGATTAGGATATTCCAAAACACTGTGTAGTTCATACTAAGTAGAAGGGATGGATGTATTTAACTTAATCCGTCTTTAAGCTGCAGTGTGTTTCAGACCATAATCTCTGATATTAAAGGGGCTTCCAAATTGAACTCGACCAATGATCATATCGATATTGATGAACAAAGAGAAAATACATTGATAAGAATGGCATGTCCCTCTTATGTTTGGATGTTACGAATGATGCCGATACTCATATATAAGGAACCCATTCGTATATATAGATAGACATAGACAAGTTCCGCTAAGGAGGCACACAACGGATTTTTTCACTTCGATGAAACAAAGCGATTTTCGGCGGATATATTCCCCCAATTAGAGGTGTTCGTCTTGCTATTCTTCCAACAAATCACTGGCGGCCGTTTTTCTGTTTTCTTTACTGGCGTAATATTCTTACGTGATTATAGTCGAGTTAACAGCAGCACACCGTACCCTCCACCTATTCACTATTTGGTGCCTATTGGAAATGCCAGGTTTTTCCCCACCAGGTTCCTCCACCGGCTAATACTGCATCGAATACTTTCAAAGCTGGAGTGTTCTCTTCAAAGCACTTGACTTAACCATCGTAGCCGCTGTATCTTGATTCTCTGAACATTGTCAATGCCCTCGTACATCTCGCATAGCTCATTGTTTTATCGACTGCGGTACTCGCCGTCATTACCAATGCACAATGGATCGTAAATCTAACGCTAATATCAACTCATAAGATGTTGTTGCGTCTTGTTCTTGTTCACTTCTAGGCTCACGCGCTTCCCTTTCTTATCAGATCAGAAAAAATAATAGCTTCCGGTGCGGATGTTGATGTTATCAGTATGCGTCCAGCAGCACATCAGCATGGCTTGCGGAAAGTGCACAGTACTAAAACAGCACTAAAAGCCAAAAACACTCAGATAGTCAATGGCCTAAACCAAAACCGACCTTGCACGAGAACTGTCCTAGTAGCACTGAAATTGTCAAAAGCCTTCGACACAGTGAACCATTCAGTGCTACTCACGGACATTGAGGAATCCTCATTAGCCGGGGTTGCAGAGGTGGGTCATGGGCTACCTGAGTGGTCGACAATCAAGGATCACATTCCGAGGTGAAACATGGAGGTTAAGAAAAATTAAACAGGGGGTTCCGCAGGGTGGTGTCCTCTACCCGCCACTGTTTAATTTTTATATATCGAAGCTCGTTCCTCCACCGGAAGGAGTTTCCCTAACCTCGTATGCCGATGATTGCACGATATTGGCGTCTGGCTAGGATATTGATGGCCTCTGTACGAAAGTGAATTGCTACCTCGCTACTGCTACTGACAATACAACCGACAAAATCCTCGGCTACCCTCTCCACCACCTGGACGAAGGAATACAGGCTTGAATTAGACGTGAAGGTCGATGACCAAAAAATTCCGACTGTAAATAACCCAAAAATATTGGGAGTCACTTTCGACAGCCTGCACTCCTTCACTCCCCATACGACCGCAATTGCCGCAAAACTCCAGGGTCACAACAAAATACTCAAAGCGCTGCCGGCAGCACCTTGGGTAAAGATAAAGAAATCTTGCTCGCAACCTACAAAGCAATTGGTCGGCCGATAGTAAACTATAATATGTTGCGCCGATCTGGTCGTCGGGGACGAATGAGACGCAGTTGAAGAAGCTACAGGCATGTCAGAATACCGCCCTTAGAACTGCGACAGGAAACCTTCTGATGTCACCGGAGCATCACTTGCACAGCGAAGCACCTATGCTACGAGTTAGGGAGCGCAATGCTTTGCTGTGCAAGCAGTTCCTACTGGAATATCACCCCAGTACGCACCTTATTGAAGCAGAACCTCCACCTAGGCACATCAGAAAGGGAGTACTTGACTTGAAGAGCACCATCTAGCAACATGTACAACAACCGCTGGACAGGACGGCGTACAGACAAGCACCGAACGCTATTCACCAGGAGTCAGTCAACATCTTCAAAAACTCCCTTCCCATGAATGGCGTGCTCAGAGTTAAACCACCACCCATAGCAGACAACGACCTCGAGCTGCCTCAAGAGACCCGCGTGACCCTGGCACAACTTAGATCTGGATGTTGTAGCAGGTTAAACTCCTACTTATCCAGGCTCGATCCCAGTATACCCAACGTATTCCCTGCCCCCTCTCCCTTTGGTCCAATCCCGTCGAAATAGCACGTTTCCTGGACCTGCCTTTACAAAGCCTGCCCTAAGCGGGGTAAGTAAGCCGCTACAGCAACAACAACATGTTATCAGTATTAAGTAAATGATTAACGAATAAGTCTCCTTGTCTGAAAACTCATTGTTATCGAACAGCCCGGAGTCACTGATTAATCATTTCAGAATGCAAGAGTACAAAGTAAAAAACCGTTCGGCTGACTGTTGTGATTGCGGCTTTTCGACGTTGAATTTTTTATGTGTAGTTTTCCACATATATAAATATGAAACCACGCAAAAATATTATATTCCAGGCTCACTTCGTCGAAGATAAAAGTGTTCCCAGTGGTATATGGGGCAGAAAGATGCATATGTACCAAATTGCATGTTAATCGAACGATTTAATAATACATTTAAATTTTTCCAGGTGCCAGGTCTATTTCTAGAACACATCTTCCAAACTTCAGGTCCCAACGATTAATGGTTTAGGGTGTGCATAGTTCCGTTAGTCATTCAGGACAAAGGCTATTATGTACACATATAAATAATAATAAATAAAAGCCCTTACCATCTGCTAATAAAAAAAAATGAAAATTTGAGAATCAAAACTTTTTAGTAAAACATAATAACACTAGCAACATTTGCAGACAAGTTTAGACATCATGCTAATTAATTATATCATAAACTTTTAATTCACCATAAATATAATATGTGGCTTAACAGCAGGTATGAGGCGCTTTACCTTCATAGGTATATAAAGTGAAGAGCACACTTACGTAAAATATGGTTGAAATGCATTATTGTTCATTATTATTTTAGTTAAAACATATTTTTATAAATACAGAGATGCATGCACACATACCTAAATATAAGCAGCTTTATGTGCGTGAAGTGTAAAATTTGAGCGGAAAATAAATTTTGCTATCAACAATGTTGGGAGAAATAAATGCATTAAAACATATACTATACCTATAATATTTATGTACCGATATGAGCTCTACTTGAATAACCGCTTTTCTGATATGTATTGAATGTGTGTACAACAGCAATCTATTGCATGTACTTTACAACCCTGCTAACAACGCAACTACTTCTGCGCGCGTGAAATATGTATACACTCCATGCGAGCAATGGAGTAATCCAAAACAAACCACAATCCATACAAAAATTATGGTCTTAGAGCTGAACCATAAATTACTCCATGGAGGACTTACAGTGGGTTTCATTATGGAGTATATTTATAACATTCGGACATAATTTTTAGTTTCGAATAATTTAAATTTCTTTTAGTCAAAACATACATACGTACTAACAGGATTTACCAATGGATCTACGTCTCAGTAGTAAGACCAATGCTCCTTTATGGTGCAAGCTATAAATTAAGCTTCAAACGCTAACTTCATTGATAAGGTTCAAAGAAGTACTTAATGTGTATCAGTGGTGCAATAGAGAGCAGGCTTACTGAAGCTCTAAATATACCATAATACTCAATATCTTGCCACTGGAGTTGATGGTATATTAGTCGCCAGCAATGACTTCAATGACTTCGTCTAAGAGAGTCAAATCTTTGAACTACTCAGCCATGGATACACTCAGCAATACTGGATAAATATGACTTCATACCAAGTTATAGAGAATGATGTGGTTCAAAAATAGCAACTGATAACTACTTCAGAATACGAATTCCCAGCAGGGAAGAATGGGTGGATTATTACAATACTCCAAGGGATAGCCTAGAAATATACACAGACGAGTCAAAGCATGAACAGATAGTTGACGGAGGTGTCTTCTTAAAGAACCCTCCGATGGAACTCTCGTTCAGGCTGTCTATTGCAATGATTTCCAGGCGGAGATACCTGCTATAATGAAAGCTGCAGAGCAAATTGGAGCCAGCTTTAAAGATACGGATATTTTCATTCTCGCTTACGCTAAACTCCAAATTAGTGCTGAACAGTCGTCGATCTCTACAGCAGATGGCCAAACAGAGCAAACTATCTCTCACGTGGGTCACTGGTCACAGGGACATCGAGGGAAACTGTAAAGCGGATGAACTGGCTAGACAAGGTACGACCAAGCAGATTTTTATCAATAAAGAACGCATTGGTATGCCTTTGGCCTCTTGTAAGCTGTTTCTAAAGAAATTTACATATGCACAGGCCGCAACAAAGTGGAATGACATTACAACCTGCCGCAAATCCAGGCACACTTGACCAAACTGCGTTAAGAAGAGATCACGAGATACTACCTTACTTAAAAAGAGGTGATATTGCCGAATTAATAGGAGTTCTGACAGGCCACTGTCTGACAGGGCGACACTTGGCAAGGCTAGGAGCTCCATACAGAAGATTTTGCAGAAACTGCAAGGAGGATGAAGAGGAGGAAACGATTACCCATCTCTTATGCGACTCTCCTGCTTTGAGCACGGATAAATTTCGGAATTTTGGAATCCTATTGCTGGATGGTCTATCGAAGATAGCTGACGTCAAAGTCATGTATCTAATGGGGTTTGTTAGAGAATCACAATTAGTGGATGATGAAATTTTGTGGTTTAGTGTTTGGGATTTGATACCACATTGGTCAGGCCTATGTGAATTCGATTTGTAAGATCGGCAGTCATTAACATACAATATTATTTATGATATAAATTTAAATTTACATTTGAATATACATACGTAGGCTACTATATATATTTCTGGCCTAATAATGAAAATATGAATATTTATCAACGAAAATGTTTTTTTTTTTTTGATTTGGCTCGTTTTTCAGCATTTCTTTATACCAATCCACACGAGCCTTCTTTTGAGCGATTGTCAAATTGTGCGGGATCCAACGAGAACGAACCTATTTTACGGCCAGGTGTTCATGCAATATCGAATGTATGCTTTCGTCTTTGAGCGAGCGTCGGCCACGATTGAATTCGTTGTAACAGTTTTTCATAGTGCTATAGGATAGTGCTTCATAGCCATACAAAGATTTTAGTTCATCGATGACTTCTTGTCGTGATAATCCACGTCGAAAGTTGTGAAAAATTAACGCACGAAAATGTTCACGAGTTAATTCTATTTTTTGGCCGAGATGAATTTTTTAATTCCCTGTAAATAAAACAATACACGATTAAATGAAAAAACGTTCTGAGTAATGTTATGCTAAAAAATGTCAAACTTTCCAATGGAAATGTCAGATTGCACCTGGCAACACTTAGTTTTGCCTAGGCCAAACCTATATATAGCAACTACGTATGTACCAATTGAGTTGACCAATGAAATGAAACTGAGTCAATTTCTGTTTCTTTTTCTGCATTCGACTATAAATCTTATTACATATATGCATCTTCGTTTAGTAATTGCGTTCGTTAAAACACGAACAATCATCGGCTAACCTCAGCGAGGTAACGAGTCACCAATTGATCCAATAGGAGACTACAGCGGTTTACTCCAGTAGATAGTCAAGTGGTCCGAAAAAGTTTTGTTGGGTAGTGTTTGGCATGATGTTTGTATGAGTGAGGTCAGAATGCCATTGCAATACAACTTTATGCTGACGGATGTCCGCGCTGTTTGCACAACAATATAATGGGCCATTCAATGAATACAATGGGGTTGGAAATGAATGTACACAAGCACTATACATAGATACGGCAGTATGTACATATGAGTATGAGTGAATATGCATTTATTTGGTATATATGTACATATATTATATTTGTATATGTAAACATAATAGGCTCTTACTAAATACCAGCGAATACTCATAACCATATATAGTGCAGTAGGTATATATGTATGTAGGTATATGTAAGTGTTAAGATATTCACAACCGCTTTTGAGCACACACACGCACATATTTGTTGTGCATACAACCACGTTATGGGCAGCGGAAGTGAAGCCCGTACGCCATAGGTGCCAGTTGTTGCCGCTCGTTGGTGTTTCCACACAAATTTGTTGCTGGCTTTTTAAATGACTCAGTAGCATTCAGCATTGAACGGAAGTATGTTCGTGCGTAGTCCATCGAGAAGTGCAAGAATAATAACAACAACAACAACACTCTAACAGTAGTAGCAGAATATTTGTGTGGCTTTAAGCATCAAAGACAGCATACTCTTGAGTGGCAATAATTCGGCAAGTTGCCGCTGTAGAGCAACAAAACACAACAATAATAACAACAACAACAGTTCCAAGACGATCCACAAATCTCAACAACTATACAACAAGTGCCGGAAGTGTGAGTTCCTTGGAATTCTTGATAGCAGCAGCTCCGCTGTAGTTTGTTGAGCTCTTTTGCCTGCTGGCAGTTTCTTGCGGTTGTGGCCATATACATGCATTATATATATGCAACTATGCATATACATATACTCAAAGCTATTGTTCTATTCTTTTCTTTTTTTGTGTTTGTGTTTGCGTTGTTTTTGATTGCTATCTGGCTTGCAGTGCTTGTGTTGGGGCCAGAATTTATTGTTAATTTATGAGCCGGATAGCATTTTAAGTGATTTTTTTCCTCGCTCTCTCTCCCAAATTCTTGCATCAACTTGTTTCTGTCTACCCGCCAAGCACAGTTTGCCACTCAACAGCAGGTTTACCACTTACTGCCCTACTGACTTTTAAATATTGTTTTTATAGCATTGTTGTTGTTGTAGCTGTTATGAAATGTAGTTCACTTTTTATTCGTGGCGGCTGGCCAAGTGTGAAGTGTGCGGTTGGCGTAATAAAATTGGCGAAATGAAAAGAAAATAAGTGAAAATAAATTCATAACCTTTGCCATCAAATCATTTATGCATGATTTAAGAGGGAAAACGCAAAAAAATAAAAAATAAATAATTTTTCATTAGTAAATAAAAATATCTGCAAACAAGTGTTTGAATAATTTATGGACAATAGTGCAGCGGGTTCCTGCACTAATTTTTTTTAAGAGTGGCAACTGTAGCCACATATTAATATTTCATACTGATTCGCAGGCAGTTGGAGGTCAGTTTCTTTAAATTCTTGCATTTATCTATATTTATTTATTGATTTTTTTATTATTAAAAAGTCTAAATATCCAACTTTGTAATGACATATACACGCTTATGTCGCTAGTGGGAAATGGGAAGGGTTCCAACAAAAAAAAGTAATGCTTAAAGAAAAGAGTTAAAAAAATGTTAAAGTTTTGTAAATTTTCAGCTGAGCAATTATTAAAGATTCAAACTAACCTATTTTTATTCCCACTCGTAAGTGGGGGAAAGTATGAGGGCATACACCTGAAATTTCAGCTTCTCTATTTGGGATGGTGCCGCTGCCCAGCTGATGTCCTCGTAAGACTAAAAGGTGACATCATTGACGTCCAAGAAGTGCTATGGAAGTGTCATCTAGAACGCGTCTATGAGCGCTGCCCTTGCCACGATGTAAAAATTGTGCTTGGGTACTTTAAGGGATAAAGCCACTCTAGGGGTTGAAAAATATACTAATTTTTTAACTTATTGTAGGAATATGGGAAAAAGAATAGAATTTATATTTAACCACTTCATTGAACATACATTGAAGTATAAAAAAATATTCTTTAAATATAATTTTGTTACAAAATGGCGGCTAGAAAGTCAATTATTTAATCCATGTTTTTTTGAAAGGTGTCCACGCGAGGAGCGATTTCTTCTAAAGGATGAGACCTAGAACAGAAAAGCAAAAAGTTTAATGACTTTCAAACTAAGGTCGTACGTACAGATTTATTTTTTAACGAATTTTTGAGAAAGCGGCGCACTTTTTTTTTTAAGATTGATTTCTGATTGATTTAAAAAAAAAGTTCACATTTAATCGAAAAATGGCTACGCACTTCCAAAAAAATATATTTGTGAAGCTACCATCAAAATTTCAGATAAATCAATTCAATATTGTCCGAATAATCTGTCCTCCCAGTTTGAAAAATGTGATTTTGAGAAAAATCAAGTTTAAAGTTTCATTGTACTCAGCGCACGCTCTGAGGGGATGCAAAAAAATTAAAGATTCAGCTATTCGAAATATTATTTTTTTCACTTTAAAACCAATTGCATATCGTTTCTAGGACCCAAAGGTACCCTGTGAGCAAAAAAAAAAATGGGCTTTGCAAAATCTTAGAGTGGCTTTACCCCTTAACAGAAAAGTGGGAAAAGAAGGTATCTTCGACCTTACTGTCAGAAAATACAGCCTCTATGACGAAACATTCCTGAACGGGCTTCAGCTGGTCGACTTCACCGGAACCCGAAATATTTTTGCATTTAGTACTAGATTTCGGTACCAGAAAAATCTTCTAGCTACAATACCGTCACCGGATCGAAAAACGTGGAACCAGATCGATCACGCTGCGATAGATAGAAGACACGTATGTAGTGTTATAAATGTGCGTAACTTCCGAGGTCCTAACATCGACTCGGATCACTATCTTGTCGCACGCAGCAAAGGTGGGCTCTCGCTTCTGTGTATCAAAGAAGGTCGTTCGACGTCGTAACCAACCGAAAGGTTTTCTACTCCACCTGCATTCCTGCTTTTTGAGAGTACTCATAAGGAACACAATATAACGTACGCCGCTATGGAAACAGTTGCTGTTACGATGGGGAATGTAGAACTGCAGTGGAGAGATAGACTGCCTACCTCGCAGAGTTTCGATTGGACACCACACGTGAGATAGATGCCAAGGGCGCAGAGGGAAGCAAGGCACATTTGCTGACAAAAAAAGAGGTCGCAATGCGTGTGTACGGAGAGCTTGAAAAACTGGTCGACAAGGGAAATGCACGAAAATTCAATGAAAAGATGCGACGACCTACAGAAGGTTTCAAGATCGGAACAAACTCATATCGCAACCAAAGAGCTCTAACCTGCTGAATGACAGTGAGATAAATGGTGAATCCGAAACCCCGATTAGCGAGTGCCCGCTTAAGCAACGGAAAACCGCCGGTACTAATGGATTACCGGCATAGCTATTTGAACATGGCGGTGGAGACTAGGAAGTATGCAGTCAGACGAAATCATTCCCGACGATTGGAATTTAAGTGTACTCTACCAAATCCACAAAAAAGGCGATCCCAGAGTCTGCTCCAATTACCGTGGAATAAGCCTTCTTAATATCGCATATAAGGTCCTATCAAGCGTATTGTGTGAAAGACTAAAGTTCACCGTCAATGAACTGATTGGACCTCATCAGTGTAGCTATAGACCTGGTTAATCCATCATTCGCGAGATATTCACCATGAGCCAAATCTTGGAAAATATTCGTGATTCGATACATATAATATTTTCACCGAGCTTAAGCCTGCCTTTGACAGAACAGTAGCTATCCCTTCGCCGCTATGTCTGAATTTGACATTCCTGCAAAATTCATACAAACCGAAAATGGACAAAACCAGAGATGCAGTTTGAATTGGAGTGGACTTCTCCGAGCTCGTTACCAAACGAGTGTGATATGTGCGATATACGATGACATTGATAAAGTTCAGCGATTGAAGAGACAGCGTTTATGCTGACTACGTCGTGTCATAAATGGAAGCATAGAAAGAGGATGACTGGGAGAGCAGCGTGGTTTCACTTGGTATGTAATATATTCCGTTATACTCGAAAGCTGATACGGTACTGACCGTACTATCAGAGTATTTCACATCGTGGCAACTACGACGCCAACTTTTTCTAACTACCGAATTTTTTTCTATCTACACAACTCCAATCCGCAAAATGCCAAGCAACATATTATGGGACTGTAACCTCAAACGAGAAAATCGACCGCATTTGGATCATAATATTTTGGTAGATTTTCACTGACGGAAGTAAGTGTGAATCGGTCGTAAAATGGTCACCTCAACGAAATGTGCGATGAACCCAAACTAATTAGAAATTACATAAGTACGGACCGAACACGGGTTCCAAAAAAAGTTCCTCAACGCCCTAAGCTAGCAAACGATGACCTACCTCCTTGCGAATAACACCACAACGAACTAATTAAAACTTATAACCTCTAATGTACACAACAGCTCTATCATTCTCTCAATTTTAAATTGAGTCAAACAAATACACGACCCGAAATGTGGTTAGCGCTCAGAGCCAAAAATAAACCTAACCCTTACTTAGTAGCAGATTTACCTTAACCTAGCCTAACTTATCTCAGGTTAATCTAAAATGGTCTAAGATAGCCTCCAAACTTTATCTTAAGTATCCTCCCAAAATATTACCCAACTTAACCCCCAAATATAATCTCCCTTAACCTAATATAAATTTGAGAGCAAAAAATTTCTATGTTTAACGGTATCTTAAGCTCCGTATGACTAGGCTAAGTTAAATCTTACCTTCGTAATGTTAAATTGGTGGTTGACCTGAAACAATTCAAAAATATTTTTAAAATTTTTAATTTAGATCCGATAATCGGACAACAAACTCACCATCACTCTTTTTAGTTTATTTTTAATTAAATTGTTTTTATATCTCTAAACTAGAATGCATTGTTTAGAAGGAATAAATTCTCAATCCTGATAAAAATAAATTTAAAATAATTCCAAGAGAAATATTTCCTGAAAATTTCGGAAAGCAATCACCTTTAATTTTCACTTGACAAAATTACTTCCTTTCATGCGATGGATTTTTTTTCTGTTTACCAGATTCTAAGCATAATTACCTGCTCCTAGGTGAGCTGGGAAAGAATGGTAGACACACCTGTTGTTGACTGAAATGTGCTTAAAAACATTCAAAGTTAGCTGCCTCATTACGCAGCCTAACCGCAAGCAGGCAAGGAAGCAAGCAAACGAATGAGCGAGCAGTAGTTGGGATAACAGGCGACGGCAGGAGCATACATGCATGTTACGTATAAGTGTATATAGTTACGAGCAGACCCAGCCAAACTATGAGTGCAAACACAGCTAACTTCTAGTCAAATCTCTACTTAACCTCATGTAGCAGGCACAACCCACAAGCATGAACACATACGTAGGTATATGCACGAATAGTTGAAAAGAAGTTTGTATGGAACTTTTCACTATTTTCGCCACCCTTCCATCCGCCTGACCAAGAGAAAGGATGCACAAAAGGCGTATAATAGTTTGGCTGAGAAAACAAGCGCACTGCCACTGCCACTAATACCACTACGCTCACTGGCGAGAAAACAAACCGAACAAAGAGGTGTCAAAAAGCTGATTCTGCTATACTCCATACAACACACATACACACATATACGTGTATATATATATAGGTATATACCTTTGGACTTGATGTCGGCTCCTAAGCACAATGACTATGTGAGAGTAAATTGCTTTGGATGGGTTAGGCTTCGTGTAGGATTTCAACTGACAGGTAGTTGGGTTGTCAAGTTGATAGGCTAATCGTAGGCCAGTGAACTTAGTTTGGCGTTAGGTAACTTAGGCAGTGAATTTAGCAACTGTTTGGCAACGCATATGTGTAAGTGTAATTATCCGGTTCGTATGTAGAAAGAATTCAGTCGAGACGTCCTTACTAAAGAAGCAGTTGGTCTTTTCAAATTGACATGTGAGGGATGTTGTTGTGCACACGCTTTCGCTAATAAGTTTCCTCAACAATCCTGAATGTTGCTTTCATTTTTAATCTATAGTCGGTAGAAATTTTAAAAGAAAAATAAATGAGAAATGATTACCTGTTGGTGAAGTCCTTCCACAACTTTTTTGTTATGCCGTTCGTATGATCGTAAAAATGTATTGCGGATATTATCTTGAGCATAGCTGATGGTATACTCACTTTTGAATTTTTGAGCTCTTATCGATATTATTATTAATGTAGGTATTCAAGAGTATAAGGTCTGATCTCTGGCTAAAGATGTATATCTCCTTTTTTACAGATATTTTCTTTGATTGACGTTTAAACGATCGAGTTTGAATAGACAACGAAGTGTCCAAGAGCTGTTTTTTTACTCTATTACAAATACAGTTTATATGGGAGTTGTGGGGAGTTTATTGGTGGAGTTGCTTCTGGGCATGCAGTTACAGTTGCTAAAAAATACCCAATTGTATTGGATCCTCGCTGCACTGACCACGTGACCAACTAAGTGCGACATGTGGGCGCTACCATAATAAAGGCAGCTTTAGTGATGCCACTCAAACATAACCGTATTAAATGATCTCAAGGATCCGCCACGTAGTACCTAGCTTCAACGGAAAGTTATACAGCCTCCTTTGAGAACTTCCAAGCATAATAACACGACAACGGCACAAATGGTTATGATTTTAGGTATGCTCTTGGAATATTCGGACTCCTAACCGTGAAGGTGTCGTTGCCCAGCTGGTTCATGTATTCGGTAAAATTAAAAATTAAATGATTATGCCTTTTAAGAGAGACTATGGATAGAACAAGGACGAAGACACTACACTCTCGTGACATATGCTACAGTGACTTTAAGAAAGAGCAAGAATTAGGAAATTACTTTATGACTATCCTTGTGCTGGAATCGAGTACTACAGATAATCACATTTTACGCTCTGGCGAAGTTGGTGAGCCTCAACCCATTAGGGGATTTTTCATCGTGGAGGCTGAATTTTCCGACAGTTGTACCGGAAAAGCCTACTTTGCCTACCACGGCTAACGCAGCGCTCGTAAGTACACTGTAAGTACTTATTAAAGGCATTATTCGTCACATATTCTTTTCTCCATCGGAGCGTGGGCGCAAATTAACAATTTGTTCGACGACAATTTTAGGGCAGATTATGGAGACATATTAACCGGCGATGGAAACTATATCCCACCACAACGCTGACACCAAATTTTGCGCTCCTTTATATGCCTGCTGTAGTGAATGTCACAACAACCTACTCATTTATGTCATTGCCCCGCCTATCGCACTTCTTGGACGGTGGTGATATTAGCCTTTATTCCTATGAGGACATCACCCAGCTGGACAGCGGTATCTTCCTTATTAAGGGATCGAACATTCGAGGGACATGCCCTTAAATCGTCACCCTTAACACGCCTGTAATGGTCTTCATCATAAGGAGTTTATCTCATCCGAGACTGTTGTCTATTTTTCATTGGTGCTGATTTCTATCTTGCGGGTCCCGAGCGCCCAACCTCTTATTTCACACATGCTTGCTTTAAGATCGACGGCAGCGTATTAAGACCAAAAATAATATCAGCGTTGAAATTAAACTTAGCATCTCTATTACCAACAGGTGATGCTGTGCACCGGGGAGGCTCTTGAGAAATAAATATTTTTTGCGGCGAACAAAAACTGCACCCCACAAATCGCTCTTATTCTCATACGCGCAGAAGCGTGGACGATGTTGACGGCTTATAAGGGATTTATGGTTCTGTGCAGACGATGGAATAAAAAATAAAATATTTTAATTTTGTAAGATATTGAATTTTTCTGCTTGAGTGATACAAAGTAGCATTTTCAGCTCTGTCCCCTTCATTAGAAATTAACCAAACTCGCCTAATAAAATACCAAAGTGCTAATTTTACCAAATATTCTGCAAACAAATTTTCCAAGAGTTTATCTTGCCACTGGCATAATCACCCATATAATCTTAATTCATAAACACTTAATAAATCCTCTGAAATTAAATACATATATACCTAAATATATACACACAAATGCCAGCCTCACTCTAACCATATTTATTATACATTAACTAAATGAGTAAATAAATTAGTTTTAAATTAATCCAAATGCATGTTATGACCTATAAAACAGATCATTGTCAACTGCCTGGGGAATTGCGCGTTTCAAAGCTATTTATATATAAGTATATACATACATTAAAGTCATTTGTGTTAATTAGTAATTGTCATAACTGCAGTTAGGCTCAATTTTAATAATTTATAAAGCAACAAACATACGATTGACTAATAAATGAGCTCCGAATTGACAAACATATGAGGAGAGAGATATGTACAGTGATAAAGAGAGAGAGGGAGAGAGAGAGAGAAAGATAGTGGAAAAAATTACAACGAAAAGCCAATTATTTAATTGAAAGTCGCTCATACGCCGTGGATAGCACTTCGATGTGGAATTGTATTTGAAATAAATTTTAATAAATATATATTACTAAATATTTATTTTTTAGTAGTGATTAAAAATTTATTTTATATATTTTCTTAAAATAGATTAATTCATATGCTTACTGCATCGAGAATATTTGAGCCATTTGCTTTTAACTTAAGGGGTTATATACAGTTAATGGGTCAAAAAAAGCGAATTTTTAAGAATTTTTTTTGAGAAGTCTTTAGAATTTATTGATTCAAAAAGTCTACATACTTATTACGGTATTATTCAACAATATTTTAATCCTTATAACTAGTAGAAATATTTCAATGGAGAAGAGCTACAGCTGATCACCAGGAGGTCCTCTAAAAAAATTCGTCTTGCGGTGACCACTATATCTCTGAACTGGATCATCTGAAATTAAAAAACCAAACAGATTTCATTAACGTAATGTTAAGTCTAGTGATTAATCACGAAGGAATAAGCAAAACAAAAATTCTTTGTCAAAATTACGCCCTCTCAAAGAAATTGTTTATAAAAAAAATATTTATCAGAAAAATAAAACCTTAGATTAATTACTGAAAAATTTATTCAAAAAGCTTGTGTTAAATTTTAGACAAATCGGTTCAGCCGATGTGGTCACCGACTTTGAAAACATTGTCGAGTTGTATCGACAAAAGTATCGCCGGCGTGTCAAATAAAAAGAAAAAAAGAGGATTTTTTAGAGTTTGCACGTTATAAATATGTGTTTATTTATAAATATGAATATGCATATGTGTATGTGTTTTATAATTCAAATTAATTGTTTTATATAACAATTTAATACTTATTGGGTAGGGTTAGTGTGTACAATATTGATATATGACCTGTGGGTTTATGTTATTTTTCCAACGATGTGGTTGTTGTTGTGCGGGTGTAGTTCAACTTCACTGTTTTCACTGCTTTCACTTTGTTTGTTTTCAAAAAAACTGAAAACATTATTCGCATGTTGGCGCTGTTTGGTATTTTTGCATTGTCCTCTTGTTCGTTTTGAGGACAATGCAGGGATGTGTTTATTGGGCATAAACATCCCGGCCGCCTTGAAGGATTTAGGGTCTGCTTCAAATTGTGCCGGTTAGGGTCCAACCGAGTGCGGTGTTTTGAGCGATCATGTTTCCATTGTCGGGGTTGAACAAGCCGGGTCGGATGATTTGCGGGTAAATGTCTGCTCCTAGTTCGATCATTACCTTGTCTGTCGTTGTGAATTTAGGGTCAGCGAGGACTAGGTGGTCGAATCTTTTCGCGATTTCACCACCTAAGTCACAATCATAGGGTCGGGTCGGTAGCTCGTTTGTAACGAGACTATTGCATTTCACACGTAAATGATTATCGGAGAGAGATCCGATGATTAAACTGCAAATGCTGTGTGAATATGGCAACTTTAGTTTATTAACCAATTCAGTTGCAATTGTGGTTAACTTTCGAGTCGGGTTGACGAGTGCTCTGACTTTGTACCATGTGCCATCGTGTTTTAACCGGATGATCGCTGTTGGTATAACGGTCTGCTTACTTAGTAGACTAACAACGTCTGTAGCTTGAGCATGGATCGGGGTGGTAAGTTTACGTTGGCCTTGTTGCTCTTCTTCAGTAAACTTTGGATGACCGTGTAGCGTAGAATGGTGCTCTCCATTACAACTGGAACACCTTGTCTTACTGGTGCAGTGTCGGGTTTTGTGCGATCGGGCCAAACAGTTGACGCAGTACTTGTGTCGTGTAACTGTGTCAAACTTTTCTTTAACACTCATTGCGATGTACTTGGAGCACGTCACCAAGCGATGGTCCTTTTTACAAATACCACATGCAACGTGCTTATAAGCGGGTCTCCAGTTCCGCTTTGAGTGGGTTATGGTACGTTGTGCTGTGCGATGAGTGGGGTCGTTTTCTTCACGAATTGGGGAAAGGGTCGCTCTGAATCGTTGTAGACGACTGGCTAGGGTTCTTGCTTCTGATCTCGGGCTGACGCTTCGACTGCTGCTTCGCGAGCTCACGGTAATTGCTGGACTGTGTCCTCGAGGGTTTGTTGCCTTAGTGGGTGCCATGATACTATAAATGGAAATAAAATGTTAGTTATATGGTAGAGTCACAACTTTTGTAATTGGACGGGTCATAATGCCTTGTGAGGTTCGTATGTCGACTACTCTAGTTCTAGTGTCTGACCCGAGGTAAGTCTTTTCGATACGACCTAATTTCCATTCATTTGTGGGTAGGGTTTCTTGTCGAATAACTACCAAGTCTCCAACTTCGATATTGCGTTGGGGGTATTTCCACTTATAACGCTTGTGGAGTTCTTTTAGGTATTCTTCTTTCCATCGAATACAGAAGTGTTGATGGAGTATCCTTAGTTTCTGCCATCTATTCACGGTACTGAGCTTTGCGTCTTCTAGATTAGGTTCAGCTGGGGTAAGTATCGGAGTACCGATTAGGAAATGGCCTGGGGTTAAGGGTTCTAAACTTGTAGGGTCATCGCTGATAGGGTTTAGGGGGCGAGAATTCAAACAACTTTCGATTCGGGTTAATAGTGTTGCCAATTCTTCAAAAGTGAATTTTTGGATCTGTGCCACCTTTTTTAAATGTGTTTTTAAGCTTTTGACTCCTGCTTCCCAGAGGCCGCCCATATGAGGAGCTCCTGGAGGATTAAAATGCCACTTGATGTTTTGGTGCGCTTGACTTGTTAATATTTGGGTTCTCAAGGTTTTCATGAATTCACGTCGATCTTTGAGTAACAGTTGCGAAGCTCCTACAAAGTTCCTTCCATTGTCCGAATAAAGATCGGCGGGGCATCCGCGCCTTGAGAAAAATCGTGCGAATGCTGCCATAAATGCTTCCGTAGTAAGATCACTTACGGGTTCTAAGTGTATTGCTTTGGTAGCGAAGCAAACGAAAACACATATGTATCCCTTGGTAATTAAGCATGCTCTTCCGGTATAGTTTTTTATATCGTAAGGTCCAGCGAAATCAATTCCAGTTGCTGCGAATGGGCGGGTTAGGGTAGTACGTTCAACTGGTAGTGCTGCCATGATTTGAGTAGTTTGGGTTTTTTTGTACAGCATGCAAGTTTTGCACTGATGAATCGTTGTTTTTATAAGGGTCTTCAGTTTTGGAATCCAGAATTCTGTACGAATGAGTCGTAATACTAACTGGTTTCCTCCATGTAGTGTTATTGAGTGGGTAAATTGGGTGAGTAATTTTGTCAATCGACTGTTGTAGGGTAGTAGAATCGGATGACGTTCGTTGTATGATAGCGCAGCTGAATTACTCAAGCGGCCATTAACTCGCATGATTCCTTTGGGGTCGATTGATGGGTTAAGGGTCAATATAGAACTCTTTTTGGGTATCTGGGTCTTTTGGGTCAAAGCTTCATGTTCCTCATGAAAGTATCTTTTCTGAGCTAAGACAATTAGCTTGGAACGGGTTGATTTAAATTCGTCTGGGGTTATTTCGACGGTTGTAAATTGCTCTTTTCTTCTATTTGGTGAGGCGTTTGAACAAAATCTAAATAGATACGATATAACACGAATTGCTCTGGGCAATGTAGAAAATCTGTCTAGTATGTCTTCTTGAGCTGTAGCGGTAAAGGTTTTAATTGGTTTAAGCTCTAGGGTTGTGGCGGGTGGTTTCTGAGTGATTGGCCACTGTTTCGAATCGAGCTGTAGCCATTGAGGTCCGTGCCACCAGAGTTTGTTGCTCGCGATTTCTAGAGGAGTGCAACCACGACTTGCGAGGTCCGCCGGGTTATCACGGCTTTCCACATGATTCCAAGTATCGCTTCCGACGTTTTCAACTATCGTGGCGACTCGATGAGAAACGAAAGTCGTCCATGAACATGGGGGTTTGCTTAACCAAGAGAGAACAATAGTTGAGTCCGTCCAGAGATGGGTGCGATAGTGTGTCAAATTTAACTGTGATAAGGTAGTGTCCACTAAGTTTGCGAGAAGAACGGCTCCGCATAGTTCTAGCCTGGGTAGTGATATACTTTTAATTGGAGCAACTCGGGTTTTCGATGCTAACAGGGTGGTCCAAGTATTTCCGTTTATAGAAATTCTAATGTAAAGAGTTGCGGCGTATGCTTTTTCAGACGCATCAGAGAATCCGTGAAACTCTATGACCGCTGAAGTTGAGAAATGGGTCCACCTTGGAATTTCTATTTTATTAAGCACCTCATATTCCTTAATAAATGTTTTCCATCTATGTAGGGTTAGGGGTTTTAGACTTTCATCCCAGTCTGATTTGTCAAGCCATATTTGCTGCATGATGAGTTTTGCTGTTACGATTACTGGACTGAGCCAGCCTGCTGGATCAAACAGTTTAGCAATTATTGATAATACTTCTCGTTTAGTGAAAGATTCTTTGTCTGGAATGGGGTTGATAACGAAAAAGAATACATCTTTCTTAGAATTCCATCTAATTCCTAGGGTCTTTGTGCTATTGGATTCTGTTAAATCGAGCAAATTAGTATCCAATAGATGTTCTGATGGGAGTCCTGATAAGATTTTTGGGTCGTTGGAAGTCCATTTGCGTAGAGCAAATCCTGCGGACTCCAAGGATGTTACGAGTTCGTCTCGAGCCAACTTCGCACTTGATATATCATGGGCTCCGCTGAGAACATCATCTACATACATTCCATTACGAATTATATCTGATGCTAGTGGGTGGGTTCCTTTTACATCGTCTGCTAATTTCAACAGTGTTCGGATTGCTAAATAAGGAGCACAGTTAATGCCAAATGTTACTGTTTGTAATTCAAATTCTTCTACTGGGTCATCATTTGACTTTCTGAAGAGTATTCTCTGAAATCGTGTGTGTTTGGGTTCTACAAGAATTTGCCGATACATTTTTTGTATATCTGCATTGAAAACGAATCGAAATAGACGCCATTTTATTACTAAGATTACCAAGTCTGCTTGCAGAATAGGTCCAGTATGTAATACGTCGTTCAGACTGTTTCTGTTAGATGTGGGACATGATGCATTAAATACCACTCTCAGTTGCGTAGTTATTCGATCAGGTTTGATAACTGCGTGATGTGGTAGATAATATACGGTGTTTTCCTCCGCGGGATTGTTTTCCACCTTTTTCATGTGTCCAAGTTCCAAATACTCATTAATAACTTTGTCGTATTCCATTTTTATGTCCGGTTTTCTTGAGAGGGATTTCTCATTTCTTAAAAATTGAGCTAGCGCTATGTGTCTTGAGTTACCCAGTTCTATGTTTTCTGGGTTTTTAAAGGGTAGGGTTACCACATAACGTCCCGATGAGTTTCTGTATGTGGTTTTTTGATAATTTTCCTCACACAATTTATCTGAAGACGAGGACAGAGGCTTTCTCGGAACTTCTTCCACTTCCCAAAATTGCGTGAGTAACTTCTCTGAGGTCATTTGATTGAAAAATGAAGATACTGAAGGTCCACTGGGCTTTTCTGGAATGGGTCCTGACAAAATCCAACCAAATTCGGTTTCTTGGGCGAGCAAAGTATTCAATATATTTCTTTGCACACCACCGAGTATTATTTGTGGGTACAAGTCACTTCCGATTAGAACGTCGACGGGTCTGGGCTTATTGAAATCGGGATCAGCTAAACTAAATCCGAGTTTTCCAATTTCAAATGTTGGGTCGAGTGAGTGAGTGGGTAAGTTTTCTGTCAGAGTTTTTATGATAAACGCTTGCGTCGTTATTTTGAATTCTTTCCTCATAGGTGAGCATAGGGTTAATTCGCATGTTTTTGTGGTTGTTGCTGAAACTGAGTTGTTCAGCCCTGTTACTTGTGCAACTGCATGTTTCGTAGGTATGCCCAGTTTTCTTTGGAATTTCTCTGAAATAAATGTGGCTTCTGACCCAGAGTCTATGAGTGCCCTAGCTGAATATAATTGCCCTCTATGGTTTATTTGAACTACCGCAGTACCTAACAAAATCTGTTTCCTACAAGACATGAGTGGTTCTTGAGTGGACTGTAAGAGGGTTGTGTATGCTTGTGGATTTGGATTTGAGGGGTGGGTTTGGGAGGTACTGCCTTGGTTTGAATCAAGAGCAGGGTTTGATGCTCTTGATCCTTGCGGGGAGGACTGTGGACGAGGGATGTTGTCCTTATGCAGAAGTGTATTGTGTTTCTGTCTGCATATTCTGCAAGAGTATTTGCTTTTGCAGTCTCTGAAACCGTGAGATAGAGCTAAGCAATTAAAACAGTAGCCATTATTTTTTACTGTAGATATACGGGTCTCGACATTCATACCTAAGAATTTGGGACATACTCGAATTGAGTGTTGGGTTTTACATAATTTGCAACTTTCCAATGCATGTGTATTCGATGACGTAGTGATTCTTGGAGTATATGTTTTATTAGAGCTGTGGGTCGGGTTTTCTAAAACATTTGAATGAAACGTGTTGAATCTCACGTCCCTTCCTCTTTTCTGGAGTCTACTGTCGTGATGGGTAGTGGGATTTGGATCAACCAGATCTCCCACTGATTCCAATGATTTATATTTATGGGTGAGAAATGCATCAAATGTTTTCCAAGAAGGTATTTCCGAGTTGTCTTCTAGCGTGTCTTCGAATTGATGAAGAAGGCGTTTGGGTAACTTAGTTCCGCATAAGAATATTAATATAGGGTCCCAACTACTTGTATCCAAGCCAAGGTTATTCAGACTAGTTAAACAATTGTTAACCGTCCTCTGAAGATTTTTGATGGTACTTCCGCTTTCTTGGGTGGTTTGGGGTAAATTGAATAAAATCTTCAATTGGGCATTTGTTTGGACTCTTTTGTTCTCGTATTGCGAAACGAGATCCTTCCATGCCATTAGAAATCCGTCATTTGTTAAAGGGGCATTTTCTACGATCGACCGCGCTTCTCCTCGGGTTTTTTGTATTAGGTGGAAGAGTCTTTCCACGTTGCTGATCGTCCTGTTATGGATATATATAGCCGTAAACATATCTCTAAACGAGGGCCATGTTGCGAAATCTCCATAAAATATATCCGTGTCAATAGGAGGCAGATGAACAAATGATCCTACGTTCATCGATGGGTATACCTCTGAAGTTCGTTCCTTTATAGGGGCTGATGGGGTCTTGAGATAATCAATACATTGATTAATGGATCCTAAACATCTCAAATACAACTGATGGCCTTTTCTAAAATTTTCTTTGACTTCCGTTAAGTCAATGGGATCAGCAGGGTTTTGCGGGGCTCTGCGCAAGGCATCGTACGATTTGTTTGCCCTATCGTATATCGCATTGAGTTCAACTCTTTTGATTTCCAGAGTGAAGACTGTTTCATCTTCCGGGAGTGTTGAATTATGTTCCTCTATGTATTCGAATAAATCGAGAATACAGAACTTAAAATCTTCCATTATATTAATTAAAATTATCTTCAAACGACAAAATTGGGTAGGGTTCTTTATGAAAAATAGCAAAAAGCTAGACAAATTTCGCAAAAATTCGATTTTTTAATTATGGGTATTTTTGGCCCTCTTGGGTATAAAGGGTTAATTGTTTAAATAATAAATTGATTTAATATTTAATGTTGAATTAGTTAACGAAATTCCAAATTGGGTCACGAAAAAATTCCTTACTGGGTTTTCAGAAATTTGTCCTACTGGGTATTCCAAAATTTTTCCTACTGGGTATTTTGTCTTCAGTGCACCTAACTGACTGTGCACTAACAAAATATACTTTGGGCTTAGGAATGCAATATATATTTATGTATGAGCGTATGTATGTATATTTGCCGTGAGAAATGTAATTTATTTGAAGTATTTTGGCTCCCGGCAAATATTGTATGTACAATGGATGTATATGATGCTATATGTACATATATATGCAAAATGCAAAGCAGAATATGATAAACGCAAAGTTTTAAATAATTTTCTTTTATGACAAATTAATAACTTTTGTTAATTAGTTTATTGTTTATTATTCTGATTTGCACCAATATAAATAATACGGGTCGTTGTACTTACAATTTTTTCCACCAAAGAATATTAAACTGCGGGTCGTTTTATGGTATATATGTATATTAGGGTATTTGTTGGTGCACAAAGAACGGCTGCAAGCAAGTCCAACGTTGATGCACAATTTCTGTGGTTTGGGTGGGTGAATTTAATTTAATGAGTTGGTTGGGTATATGAGTATTTAAATCTCTTTAAAGGACACTTGAAAATCCGGCTCGAAGGACCAAAATGTCGAGTTGTATCGACAAAAGTATCGCCGGCGTGTCAAATAAAAAGAAAAAAAGAGGATTTTTTAGAGTTTGCACGTTATAAATATGTGTTTATTTATAAATATGAATATGCATATGTGTATGTGTTTTATAATTCAAATTAATTGTTTTATATAACAATTTAATACTTATTGGGTAGGGTTAGTGTGTACAATATTGATATATGACCTGTGGGTTTATGTTATTTTTCCAACGATGTGGTTGTTGTTGTGCGGGTGTAGTTCAACTTCACTGTTTTCACTGCTTTCACTTTGTTTGTTTTCAAAAAAACTGAAAACATTATTCGCATGTTGGCGCTGTTTGGTATTTTTGCATTGTCCTCTTGTTCGTTTTGAGGACAATGCAGGGATGTGTTTATTGGGCATAAACAAACATCATTCTGAGAAAAACGAGTTATACTTATACTTCCAAGCGCTCCGAAATGTGCGTGTAACTTCGAAAATATTTGCCGGATCGATTTGAAATTTCTTGTGTGTATTCTTAAATATATGAAATAAAAAAAACAGATTTTTTGAAAATCTTAACTGTATATAACCCCTTAAGTAGAGACTTAACTGAAACGATGTTAAAAGATTTGCCGATGTGTTTAGAAAAGAAATACATTTCCTCATAAATTTATTTATCTCTCTGTCTAATTGAATAAAATTCACGCCAGTGCGCAGCTAATTTTATAAGTAAATTCACGATATATACAGCAAAAATTCCAACGAACCACAGCAACATACCGTGACAGTTGATGAAAGTATTGTCAAAGCTGATTTCCAACTTTTTATTTTTATTTTTTTTTTTGTTAACAAAAGTGCGACTGTATTCTTTCAGAAAAACAATAAAATTTAATAATATGCCCTGTAAAGCGTTAATATAAAGCGAGAGCTGTAAGAAACCGTTTGCCTGCCAATAAAGTTTCCAACATAAAAAAAAATATTTGGCTTCACTTTTTCACTATTTAATTTCTCAATTGCTTGGAAAACCCGTTTTAGGTATGTGAGCAATACAAACAAATAATAAATATATAGGTTTAATAGAAAAAGTCTGGTTAGCCAGTCCCATGAAGTGATGAGTGAAATTGCTTTTGAAAAAGATATGCTCCGTGATTGATATTAACAAATCTGCGCACGTGCCCGCCAAACATATTTAACGGTTTCCTGTGAAAAATCAACTAAGCGAATTTTCAGCGAAACCTTACCAACCTTTGGGTATTTTTTGTCAAGACCGGATAAAAGTGTGATTTCTATGGCTTAGTAACAAAAGTGATAAATAATAATATGCATTTATGTTAATTTTAAAAAAAATTTAGTGCCATTGCGTAATACTTAGTTTTTAACCCAAAATGGGAAAATGATATCAGTAAAAAATATTTAAGTCCTTTAGGTTCATTCGTGGGGTCAGATGACAAAAACAACGGGCTTTCAGATTTTATCACTTCTTACTTCGATTTCATTATTTGTATTTCTTTCGGTTTTTCTCTTTCTCTATAAATAAACGTATCTTCTTCTTTCTTTAAAAGCGTAGTTATCGCTTACGCAATTATAACCGAGTAGTCGATGGTAGTCGAATGATCTTTTCGCCTTTTTACGTCAATTGGGAACACAAACCTGCCCATACGGTCCTTCATCAACTGATATTTTGAATGCAGCAAAGGATTTATTTTTTCTCTGCTTCCACTGGCGGGTACTGCATTGAATACTTTCTAAGCTGCACTGTTTTTACATATGAGGGAGGACATAACTTACGCAGCGTAGCCGCTGTCTCTTTGCTTGTTCATCTGGCCAACTTCGAATATTTCTACTTCATCGTAAAAGTTAGTTAAAGAGAGGGTAGCCGAAATTTGCATCGCAGATCCTGATCATATAAACATCACCAGAATAGTTTCATCGTCATCGAAAACGAAAATTCATCTCCCAAAAGTTCTCTGGCCACCACGCCAATTGGCTCGACTTTCGCGACATGTTTTCGGTCTTAGTACACTTAAACAACTAACTATCGATGGTTGAAGTCATGGCTAACCCACAACGCCGCACGGCTAGTGCAAAGTCACCGCATCCAACTATGCCGAAGCCATCGAATTGCTTACTGCTAGGTATGATATTAAGAGACTTATTTTCCAATCGTACCTATGACACATTTTCGAATTTCAGCATATAACCAAACCAAAGGTTTCCATTTCACACGAGTTCATCGACATGGTAAATGGCAGTCTTCGCGCTATGGATTCCCTGGCAACCAAAGCACAAATCACCAATGGAATTATTTTACACCTTCCCACATTTAAGTTGGATGCGTTTACTCAAACAAAACGGAAAGATGAGATCGCCACTAAGTTTAACAGTAGTTCGTCGTCGTCGGTCACCTTCCCATCGTGGGAAGATCGAGCACAATTCCTTGAAAGGCGCTGCCAGAACTACAAAATCATCGAAGCCAGCAGAAATTTTTCATCGCATATTTCGTCGAGAAAATATTCGCCACAGGAATTGTCATTGTAAGAAGAGTTAGCCTTTGAAAGTAAAATGTTCGAGCATAAAGGCTTTATTATTGTCACATATTCCAATGACCAATAGATAGCCAAAAATCTAACAACTCACAGCAATTTACACCTGGCATCACGTATCGCCATCAGAAAATCCTGTTGACCTATTATGCCGTGGTGTAAAATTACCTGATCTCATCGATAACAGCCTCTTGCTTATTTTCTGGTCCACAATTTCTTCGACGTGAACCCAACAAATATCATCGAAAATATGCCAAAACAACGCTGCAACGCAGTCAGATGACGTCATTGCCGAACAGAAGCATGTTAACAACTATTTAAAATTTCTTTGCGTTTTTGCTTATGTGCAACGCTTCATTAGTAGACCTCGTAGTTCACAAATAAATTCTTTTGCTAGTGACTAACGTATGTTGATACTAGATTTGTTGATGCAAAACATCCCATTTTGTTACCGAAAAACATCCCTTCGTACATACTCTTATTGAGCATATGCACCGTCGAAACCTTCACGCTGGCAGGGAAGTATTACTCAGCATCCTCTGCGAAAGCTTCTGTACATCCGGCTTGAAGAATCTTTCTGGTTGAGAAAGAAGGCGTTTCTTCTAGTTGCAATGTCACAAAAATAAAAGAAAAATAAGGCGAAAGTGAATTTAGTTAGGACTCTATTTGTTGAAAACTCAAATGCTATTAACATTACACATTTAACTTAAAGCTATGCTCCACTTTCTTCGTCGTTGTGCGCATTGATTATTCCTTACGTATACATTCCAAAATTATATGGCGAATATCTACCACACTGGCACTACGTTGGCGGGTGGTTTAAGACTCGAAAACCTTATTTGCGATATTTGCACACTCTCTAATATCCCTTCTTATGGACTGGGCTATTATCTGCTCTCGTAACATTGTTGTTATTCTAGCGTGCAGTTGCTATACGAACTTCTTCCAAGTTGGGCTTATGTTGCATTATCATCTACGGGGAAATCGGACCCAAGCGCCTCCGAATGTTTTCATGAGCCCAGTATAGTCTGATTTTAGATCACCAGATCACACTTTGTGTTCGACATCATCTTGATCCAGTCGTGAAATCTTTAGTTGGTGCCCGGCACCCGGGGTAGATGACGTACCAGGCCTTGCCTTGAAGAAAAGCACTTTGAAGATTTGAAGGATGCAAAACCTGGTGCTAATTTCAAAATCTTCAGATATCTATCCTTAAGAACACTGGGAAAGTTTGGGAGTACATAATTAAAAATCGTCTGAAGAGCGAAGTTGTGAATAAGCTGATAGGTCTATACTGAGACTTATTTTATGGAACATCATGTATATATCGGTTCCAAAGGATATAAACACCGTAGGATACGCTGACGGTCGTCGTGATTGCAAAAACACTACATGCTGTAACTCAATAGGCTGATCTAGTAACATCAAGCTTCAAAACTTGTCTAAAAGCAAAATTTCTGAAATCAGCATATCATAAAACAGGAGCCATTGTCATTAACAGGCGGAAAAAAGAAGAGAAATTTCAAATGGGAGTTGGTGATTGCATTATTGAGTCAAAACAGTGCGTAAAATATCTCGGCGTCATCATTAAACTTCGGCTAAGCTTTTGTGATTATCGTATACACGCTAATAACAAAGCCGTAACTGCAACCACCACTGTCTCAGCTGGACACAGAATCTTACATCCGTGGCATTAAGTCCACTTACCATCGGTCAGAGGAAGCAGCCTTAGTTATTGCTGGGATATTCCTTCTTGAAGGAACAAATCCAGCTATCAAAACATAGACAAGTAAGTATTCCCTCCGGAAACTCTTGCATTTAGCATGCTAGATGGTTATAAAATGACTACTACAGAAGAAATCGACTATTGAGCTATTAGATCCAACGGTCTCCAGAGGAGATACAGAAAGGTAGTACCAAAGGTTACCATACGGTTGAAGGTGCTTTAACATCACTCTCACACTGACAGGCCTACAGCTTTCGTTGCTTTCCATCCTCTATTAGAATAAATATAGTTTAAAAAACTAAAAAACACGCTTTTAAAGAATATTGTACTAAAAAGTTGAAAATAATTTTGAAAATAAACTTAAGACAATAGTATATAAAAAATACTTGTATAATTAAGAGAAAAGCGTGCTGCGCTTTGTACCATAATTTCCATATATCGAGCGCCCCACGCTTTTCTCTTAATTATACAAGTATTTTTTATATACTATTGTCTTAAGTTTATTTTCAAAATTATTTTCAACTTTTTAGTACAATATTCTTTAAAAGCGTGTTTTTTAGTTTTTTAAACTATATTTATTTTTAACTTTTTAGTTTAATATTCTTTAAAAGCGGGTTTTTTTAGTTTTTTTAAACTATATTTATTATATACTATTGTCTTAAGTTTATTTCCAAAATTATTTTCAACTTTTTAGTTTAATATTCTTTAAAAGCGTGTTTTTTTAGTTTTTTTTAAACTATATTTATTTTATATATTTTTCTAATTAACTCTATTTTGATTTTTTTTTCTCTGAATTAATGAGAGAACGTATAATAATTATTAGTATGGATTATTATACGTTCTCTGATTAATTCTGTCAACGCTACGATGTATGCAACGATTCGCATTTCAAATATTTCATATTGGGATCGCGTCACCGCTAAAAAGTTACAAACTGACAGACGGACATACTGACAGACATACTGACAGACATACTGACAGACATACTGACAGACATACTGACATACAAGTGAAGCTAATATAAAGCGTGTAAAAATACAAACAGTTTATTCTAAACCATCTTCGAGTATCTGATGGATATTTACATTATTTCATTTCAGAAATACCCTCGGAAAGTGACCAGAATTAGAAAAATTACTATAAAATACGGTTTCTATAATTTTTGAGACTGGTCTCGCCAGAACGTTCATTGCGCATTGCTCGAAAATTTTCAAGCTTAAGCTCGAAAAATTCGAGCTTTTTCGAGATTTTTAAGCATTTTAAATCAATAATTTGACTTTCTTCCCGGAACTGCTTTCTATAGTCTTAATTTTATTTATGCAAAGTGTAAAACTCATTGGTATACTAAAGAAATTTTGATAAACAAAATTGAAATTTTAAAAATTTCAAATTATCATTTGAGCAGTTGAGCAACGAACGACCATCGAACTGCTCGCAGTGTTCGATACCCGGGTATCTGGAGCTCTAATTTAAAGTATAAACTAACATTTCTTACTAAAAATAAACGGAAAATTATAAGTTTTGATGCCAAAAGCTTTAGCAAATGATTTTTGGAAAATTGTCAGTGGAGACAATTTTAGCCTTTAATGTGAAATCTCTTGCACGTACTTTGCCTGGAATTTAAATTAAGGTAAAACGTAAAAATAAATTAATAAATCACCATTTTCAGTCATACTCGAAATTCGCAAAACACATTCGTATGAAAAAAGACGTGCCTTGAATTTTTTAATAAACTCAAAAGGCTTTCACCGACTCTCTTTTGGTCAACATTCATTAATTATTAAGTTTTTAGTACGCCAAAATGCCATACATTTAACAAATATGTGTAAATTGATGTCCAAGGTGACGTCAGTAATTCATAAACCAAATCGCTAACCCAACCACCAGATTAAGGAATCTCATTGAACTAGAATTTACTACATATATATTTACGTATATGTAAATAAGTCCGTTCAAATATAGGTAAATATACGTTGAGAAAAGCAACAGGAAAGCCTATAACAGTGAATGCGGAACAACAACACTACTGACGTTCTTGCAGCTCATTGTGAGTGGCCAATAAAGAAGAAAATAGTAAGAAACGAAATAAAGAATAAGAAAAGGAATTGAGAGTATGTGAGTAATCAATCATAATTTGTAAATGTCATTTTGCTATTTTGATGATGACTGATGAAGTTGTTTCACTCGAAACGAACATGACATGCATACGCCAACAAACATACACACTCACGCACAAACTTCAGCCTAGATACGGTGAGGTGAAATGGAATTGAATAAAAAAAACTAACTGAACAGACCAATTTCCAAAGACTTTTACTAGACAACTCTCATGCGAATGGCCTAAAGCTCATGCACCGGCAGTGTTGCCTCACACACCGACTGACTGAGTGCTCGCTTGTTAGCGTTGAATCCGTAGCTTAACACATTCACTGACAAAAGGTGACTACTTAGAAGCTGCTAGCTTTTGTTAGTGCTTATTTAGTGTGTGTATGGTATGTATATGGCTTAGAATTACTTTCCCTCTACCCAATTCCTGGTCTCCTTTGGCTTATTCACCTTTTCCGTCGTCTTTTCAGAGATTCGCTTAACTCTGTATGTCTTTTCGCATGTCAAGTCCATTGAAGCGACTGGTTTGACATAACTGTTAGCGTAGCATATAACTGTCAAAATTATTATATGCCTTGACAAATGAATGGCAAAATATTGTTAACTGAATTGGCTTAGGCGATTAGAAAGTAGACATTGATAGGATTTTTAGCTTTCACTTTGCTGTGGACGGAAGCTTGTGTTTGTTGGGGCATGCAGAAGCAGAAAAGTAACTAGATATGTATGAAGTAATATTCCTTGCGAAATCGACTTCTATTAAAATGCCAAATTGGAATATTGAACAGAAATTAGAGGACCATAGATAAAGGGTTTAACAAGTAAAAACTAAGTAATAAAGATGGAATGATACGCGCATCAACAATGCATTGAAATTAATAAAATTCACTATAAAAATGACGAAAACCTGGCAGAGACGGTTCGTAAAACTAAAATATTTTTCGGTCGTCATGAAGCACCTTGTCAGACCGTAATATCGAAATTGGTAACTTCAGTAATGTGAAAAATAAAACACGCTACTTTAGCCTAAAGTTGCTTGATTTGTCCACTCCTCGTCATTCTTTGGAGTTGTGCATTCCACAAACGTCATTCCACTGTATTTTGCCAAAAGACTTGGGACTTAAGGCTTCTTTGCTGATTGGGCTCTTGATTCGGAATTTCGTCGAAAAATCATCTTGACTGATGAGGCCCATTTCCACTTCGATGGCCACGTCAATAAGAAAAACTGTTGTATCTGGGGCTTGGTAAACCCAAGATTTATTGCTGAAAAGCCTCTCTATTCTCAATGTGTAACTATTTGTTTGTTTGGTGCGGTTTATGGTCCGACGGAGTCATTCGACCTTACTTTTTCAAAAGTAAGGCTGGAGCAACAGTTCCGGTGAGTGGATCGCGAGATGGTTAATAATTTTTCACTGCCGGAATTGGATATTATTGATCTGGACAACGTGTAATTTCAACCAGATAGCATAACGCGCCACACAAGCAACGAAACCATCGATCTTTTAAGAGGAAAGTTTCCAGATCGTGCTACCTCTCGAAGAAGTGATCGTAATTGACCATCGAAATTTTGTTGCTTAACAGCTTGTGACGTGAAAGATAAGGTCTACGCCAACAGACCTCAAAGATGGCATTCGTTAAGCTATTGAGGGCATAAATCCGCCACTTTGAGATTTGGTGATGGAAAATTCCTTAAAACGGATACGATCCTGTAAGCGTAGCCGTGGCTGCCATTTGGCTAATATTGTATAATTTTTCTAATTGCAATTATCCCTCAGAGTGTATTTCTTACATGAATTAAAAGCTCCTCATAAAAATCTATCCAACCCTAGAAGTGACTTAGAACAAACTGTACACCATATACCCTCATTTCTTTGTAAAATATCAATAGACACGCCAAAGTTGTTTTATCGGTTGCAAAGCGCCAATTATAATGAGAGGTTAAGGATTCCAGGAATGCCTTAACGATTTAATTTTCTTTTTACTGCATAATTTCTGACAATAAATGTCGAGACTTTCGGGGTAACAAGCTTCACAAGCTTCACAATCTTCATATCATTAATAACCCAGAAAAAGTTTTATTTAATCATTTAAGCTTTACATACTAATATTAACTAAAAACTATTTTACTTTTTGCTATATTAACCCTGCAACTTTTAGAAATTTACACTTTATATGCTCCTCTCTCTGAAGGTCTTTATTTATTTCTGTCTCTATGCCTTGTATGTTCAAATAGGCGGCCGCGGTGGCCGAGTGGTTAACATTGCGAACTGCCCCAAAGTTCAAATTCTAGTTCGACCAGAATTAAAATTTATTTAAACAAGAATTCAAAGTGCCAATTATATAAATCATATGTTCAAATAGGTCAATAAAATGAGATAATTAAGTTTAGGTCATTGAATACTGAGTTTAGTGTGGTTCAACATCAATATTAGTTTTTAATGAACACCAACTTGTGTGCCATCGAAAGGTGATTTAAAATGGGTAAACATCCGATATGTATCGATTATTTCCTATCTGGTCCATTCCAAGATTCGACGTATTAGGATAAGCCGGTGACATTTGGGTTTTAAATCTTCCACATAACACGATGTTGTAGGACTTACACGCGATATTGAGAAATAGATTCAGATCGGCAGGTAATCTTTCAACCTACGATATTTTTGCCACCTTTTATTAAAGTAGTTCAACCGCTATTCAATAGCAGGATCACCTTTTTGGACCTTGCATGAGTCAACCCATTTTGTTGGTCGGCTCATAATTTCATAACGTTTTCAAGCAGGCCGGCAAGAAAAGGATACTTAAGCTCTTCGTAATTACCCAAATTAATGCTCATATTATAAAAGGGAAAAACAGTGGAACTGACAATAAGACCAGCAATGAAAATTAGTTGCACTACAAAAGGAGAGTAAAAATTGAAACAACGGCAGAGAAATTAATATAAAGATTATATGCTGTTGTATACTGCAGTATATGTCAGATTGGGTAAATTAATTGTAATAATTATGAAACGTTAAGAGATTTACAAGAAGACTGACAGATCAATGGGTAGCTAATTGTACATGTACCGCCCAAGAAGACTTAGGTACTTTAGAAACAGCATGCAAGGTAGAGGATATAAAGAGAAAAGCACAAACAGAAATGGAGAAACTAACATTTCACAAAAGGTACAAACGAACTGAGAGACTGAGGAGGACTGTAGGTAGGCTAAATAGTGAGCATTCAAAACGACATAAATGCCTACATATAAAGAGATGAAGAAAATACAACTCCTCCTCAGAAAAGAATTGTAATGCTCCTAATGAGTTGCGCTTTGACTTATACATATATTATGTAATTGGCGCTTTGTAACCGCTGAAGCGATTTTAGGCCGAGGTCCTCCTCCAATTTGTGGTTTTGTGTTCTTACGGTTTTCCAACAAATGGAGGGACCTACAGTTTATACTAAACCGCTGATATCCATGTCAGAAATACACTTGGAGGGGTTGACATTCACTGCCGAGGAGCGACCGCAAT